>SJYA01000400.1:600794-635694 GCA_006410615.1 Neotragus moschatus | reverse complement strand
AGGATTTGAAAGAGCTCAAGTAGAATTCCATCACCTCCACTAGCTTTGTTCATAGCGATGCTTCCTAAGGCCCACTTGACTTCACATTCCAGGATGTCTGGCTCTAGGTGAGTGATCACACCATCATGATTATCTTGGTCGTGAAGATCTTTTTTGTACAGTTCTTCTGTGTATTCTTGCCACCTCTTCTTAATATGCTTCTGTTAGGTCCATGACATTTCTGTCCTTTATCGAGCCCATCTTTGCATGAAATGTTCCCTTGGTATCTCTCATTTTCTTGAAGAGATCTCCAGTCTTTCCCATTCTGTTGTTTTCCTCTATTTCTTTGCATTGATTGCTGAGGAAGCCTTTCTTATTTCTCCTTGCTATTCTTTGGAACTCTGCATTCAGATGCTTATATCTTTCCTTTTTTCCTTTGCCTTTTGCTTCTCTTTTTTTCACAGCTATTTGTAAGGCCTCTCCAGATAGTCATTTTGCTTTTTTGCATTTCTTTTCCATGGGGATGGCTTGATCCCTGTCTCCTGTACAACGTCACGAACCTCCATCCATAGTTCATCAGGCGCTCTATCTATCAGTGCTAGGCCCTTAAATCTGTTTCTCACTTCCACTGTATAATCATAAGGGATTTGATTTAGGTCATACCTGAATGGTCTAATGGTTTTCTCTACTTTCTTCAACTTCAGTCTGAATTTGGCAATTAGGAGTTCATGATCTGAGCCACAGTCAGCTCCTGGTCTTGTTTTTGCTGACTGAATAGAGCTTCTCCATCTTTGGCTGCAAAGAATATAATCAATCTGATTTTGGTGTTGACCATCTGGCAATGTCCATGTGTAGTCTTCTCTTGTGATGTTGGAAGATGGTGTTTGCTATGACCAGTGCATTCTCTTGGCAAAACTCTATTAGCCTTTGCCCTGCTTCATTCCATATTCCAAGGCCAAATTTGCCTGTTACTCCAGGTGTTTCTTGACTTCCTACTTTTGCATTCCAGTCCTCTACAATGAAAAGGACATCTTTTTTGAGTGTTAGTTCTAAACATTCTTGTAGGTCTTCACAGAACCGTTCAACTTCAGCTTCTTCAGCATTACTGGTTGGGGCATAGACTTGGAGCAGTATTAATCTTGGGAAAAAGAATGATATATGTCTGACATTACTTTTTAAGGGCTAAGTTCTGAAAGATATTACTGCCTCCCTGGAAATAGCCCTTCTGGCTCTTGGTTTCCGATTTTATTTCATTCCTAATGTCACTTTCCGTATGATATGTGGATAAATTAAGATCAAAATTGTTCAGTCTGGAAAAAGCTTTAACTTGAGATCTGGGGAAAAGGGGCTGGAGACAAAAAGCAGCCTCGAAAGAGACTGTGACAGCTTAGCAAGAAAGTACCAAAAGCCATATTCCAATAAAAGTCTGAAAAAATTCAGATATCAAGCAACAGACATGTGTTTCCAACAAAGGGGGAAGCTTGCAAAATTTTGCTTGATGGCATTGGAACTGTGAGAACTCCAAAAATTCTTGGCACAAATGACTTCATATAAACCACGATACTAAATATGTGACCAAATTCTACCACAGCTGCTAGCAGCCTAAAACCCAGGGAGGCTTAGTGGTAATTCAGAATCCAAAACCATACAAACCAAAACCCCAAACAAACAAATGAACCCCAAAATGTTTAATGTAAACATTATAAGAACTCACAGCTGAAATCAGTTTGAAAGCTTCCTTTTTGAGTGTCAAAGAAAAGGCTGGTAAATGTACTATGAGACATGAGGAAGAGGGCTAAAGAACATTTTTGGGAAAACCACTGAAGTTCCTCAAAAATATCAGTCATCAGTTATATTCAAATGGTTATGATGTTGGCTAGAATGAAAAGAATATTTGTTATCATGATGTTAAAATTTATTTTTAATATTAGCTTTCAAGTTTGGAAATAAATCAAGATAAAACCATCTAAATGATTACAATATTTTTAAAATACTTTTTCCAGTGTTACTTTTACTAGGAAACTTGCCTCAACACCTAAAATTTAATGTGAAGAAGATTTAGAGCTACCTATGATGAAGTGGGAGAAGGCAAGGGCACCCCACTCCAGTACTCTTGCCTGGAGAATCCCATGGACGGAGGAGCCTGGAAGGCTGCAGTCCATGGGGTCAACACACAACTGAGTGACTTCACATTCACTTTCATGCATTGGAGAAGGAAATGGCAACCGACTCCAGTGTTCTTGCCTGGAGAATCCCAGGGACGGGGGAGCCTGGTGGGCTGCCTTCTATGGGGTCGCACAGAGTCGGACACGACTAAAGCGACTTAGCAGCAGCAGCAGCAGCATGATGAAATGATCTGGAATTCAATGTAAAGGAATTTCATTTGAGGTGGGGGTTGGTGGGGTGACAGTCGTGTTTGAAAACCGTGTGGTTTAGAAGGCTATGCTTGGGTGTATCTGTTGGTCCATATACAATCCAGAAATCAATAGTCACCTGAGAGGGAATATAAAATGTCTTAGATCCTGGTCCTCAAATGTCTAAAAGCTCTGTTATGGAAGATCTGCTGCTTAAACAAAAACTATACAATCTGCACTCAGAAATACAAGTGCCTTGAAGAATTAACGAAAAGGACAAGGAAAGAGAAACACCAGCTTAGCCATTCAATTGGCTAAGCACACATGGGGGTAAACGTTTGCACCTAGGTATGAATAAACAAATATGCTGAAATCACTCCTCTGTGAAATTGAAGGTTTTGTCTTTTGAGAGAAATTTAATAAATTATAAGAAAGGGGTTCTTAGCTTTAGAAATATATTATCTAGGAATTTATTAATGTTAAAATACCTGTTTTATTTCTGTAGCTATCCCAGAGGTCTATATCTTGGCGTCTTATTCTGAGAAATTGGGACTAATTGGAGAAGAAAAATGGAAGTGGTTTGAAACATAAAATTCTTTTATCTGGCTACTTGTACATATAAGCTATCCCCTGGAAGTGGTACAGATATACACTGGTTTCCTTGCTTTAGGTGTTTCCATTTTTAAAATGATATATTTAGTGTTTTGTGCTTAGGCAAAGAAATTCAGATTTTCTTAAAAACAAATCAAAAGCCAGCAATTGTCTGGGTAAGGAAAATGTTTAAATGGTAAAATGAAAGTGATAAGCTAAACCAAGGATGAAAAAAGTGAAAGTGGAACTCTCTCAGCCAAGTCCGACTCTTTGTGACCCCATAGACTGTAGCCTGCCAGGCTCCTTTGTCCATGGAATTCTCCAGGCCAGAACAGTGGACTGGGTAGCCAGTCATTCCCTTCTCTAGGGGATCTTCCCAACCCAGGGACTTAACTCAGGTCTCCTGCATTGCAGGCGGATTCTTTACTATCTGAGCCACCAGGGAAGCCACAACCAAGACTATGATTTATTGAATAGATATTTAATGAGCTTCCGTCATTTACATGGCACTGTGATGACTGGCCAAGCAACCTGAATAAGAAAATGTGGAAGTGCTTATAATGTTAGTGAGGACTGTCGAGGTTAAAAGGGATAAACATAGCATTCAAACCAGCTTTTTTTTTNTCCATCTCTTCATTCTTTCTGGAGTTATTTCTAAACTGATCTCCAGTACCATATTGGGCACCTACCCACTTGGGGAGTTCATCTTTCAGTGTCCTATCTTTTTGCCTTTTTATACTGTTCATGGGGTTCTCAAGGCAAGAGTACTGAAGTGGTTTGCCATTCCCTTCTCTTCTTTACTGGCTACTGTTACTGAAATTTCAAGCACTGCTTCAGGCACTGTTAGAGCCTCAGTGTCTCATCTCTCTTTATCTCTTGACTCTGCCCTAAAGGAGTTAGAAGAGTTGGAAAGGAAATTCACACTTTAAAGACTTTGAGGTCATTTTTACAATTACCATTAAGGAAAATACCCTTGAAACTCATACGTGTTGGTCCCAATTTCTTTTTCCTTTAAAATGAATGATTTGAACTTTCATCTCAAAGGTTTCTTTTAGCTTCAACATTTACATTTAGCAAATAAAAATAAATACATTTTAATTTCACATAAACAATGAGTGATTTTTCAGTCTAGATATGAACTGAATATTGTGTAGAATATACTTATACAGGGGACTTCCCTAGTGGCTCAAACAGCAAAGCGTCCATCTANTCAAAGGTTTCTTTTAGCTTCAACATTTACATTTAGCAAATAAAAATAAATACATTTTAATTTCACATAAACAATGAGTGATTTTTCAGTCTAGATATGAACTGAATATTGTGTAGAATATACTTATACAGGGGACTTCCCTAGTGGCTCAAACAGCAAAGCGTCCATCTACAATATGGGAGACCTGGGTTCGATCCCTGGGTCGGGAAGATTCCCTGGAGAAGGAAATGGCAACCCACTCCAGTACTCTTGCCTAGAAAACCCTATGGACAGAGGAGCCTGGTGTCTGTCCATAGGGTCGCAAAGAGTTGGACACAACTGAACGACTTCAGTTTCTACCTATACTGAAAAGTTTTCATTGTTTATTTGAATTCAAATTTAACTGGGCTTCCTGCCTTTTACTTGGCCACTCTAATCCTGGACTTTAATTTCCACCCATCTACCCCTTCATTCATTCCCTTATTTATCCACTCACCCTTCCATCCATCCATCCACACACCCACTCACACATCCAGAGATTTATTCAAACAGATAGTAGATGAGTAGCTGCTAGATGGCCAGATAGCTGCTAGAAATATGGTGAAGAACAAAAAACAGACAAGATTTCTGCTCTCTGGGAACTTTCAACCCCTTTAGCTGGGAAGAGTGACAATAATCATATAATTGACATATATGACATATACATGATAATATATGACAATAATATATAATTGCTAGCCAACTTAAGTGTGCTGAAGGAGAGAGGAGAGCATATTACAAAGGACCAGAGGTCAGAGAAAGCTTCCCTAAAGAAGCTGTGATGGAAATGACAGCTGAAGGCTGGGAGAAGAGCATTCAAGGTGAGAAACTAGCCTGTGTTTCTGGTCTATATTGAGATTAGTGGCTGCAGAGTTGGATTGAAAGATTGCTTGGCTGTTCTTGGGCAGAGTTGGAGGAAAACATGAGTAGGGACACCCTCTTACCTCCTCAGTCATTCCAGTTCTTGTTACACCCCCAGCCTTGCTTTTCATGAATAGGAAGTACCACTGGTAGCCAAGGTAACTCTTATTCGAATGTCATGATAAGGAAACATTGGCCTTAGAAGATACAACTTATGGTGCCAGTCCTGAAAACACATTGCTGGTTCTATTTCGCTTTTGCTTGTTAATGATGAGTAATGACACATGGAAGTATTTTCTGAGTCAGGAGACCCGGATTCTGGCATTCGGTTTGCTGCCAGCCAGGTGGCGAGGGTGGGCATGCTGCTGAATCTCCCTGTGCCTCAACTTCCTCAGTTATCACATGGGACTCACATTATGAATGCAGCCTCACTGCATTGTTGTGAAGGTTAAAATAAAACGAAAATTTACGTTTGAAAAGTGAATTTTATTGTTATTATATTACTGAAGTGAAGTGAAGTGAAATCGCTCAGTCGTGTCCGACTCTTTGTGACACCGTGAACTGTAGCCTACCAGGCTTCTCCATCCATGGGATTCTCCAGGCAAGAATACTGGAGTGGGTTACCATTTCCTTCTCCAGGGGATCTTCCCGACCCAGAGATTGAACCTGGGTCTCCTGCATTGGAGGCAGACGCTTTAACCTCTGAGCTACCAGGGAAGCCCTATTATATTACTAGTCATACTGAATCAGTTACTATCGTTACTTTTGGCGTGGAATAACGTCTATACAATTTTCAACAAAATATGTCTTCTGATGTCTTACTGGGTATAGTGAAACTTGGACAGATATAAATGTGAATAAGTGCTTTTACAGGTTTTTCATCAGTTTAATGAGAATACTAGTATAGTACTTGCTAGGTTTACACTAATGTGGGGTTGAGAGGGTTAATGTGCTTAGAGCTTTTTGAAAGTAGGTTGCTTCCTGAACACAAATATAAATCTCACTTGTTACTATTACTATCATTATAGCTGATGTTTCATTTTTAACACATTAACTTTCCTCCACTGAGCAAACTGCTCAATTGTTGGGAAGACTCATGTCGTCATTTGTCTCTTCTTGATGTGTCTCGCTGCTGTTGAACTAAACAATTCTTTAGCTCCCAGGGTGCTTATTTAATAAATGATGCTGTGAAGTTCCCAAAGAAAGACTTTCAATTTTCCTCCTGTGTGATGGCTGTGATCAAGTTCCAACACCCTGTGGTCTGGTTCAATGAGAATGTACACTTGGCACTCATTCACTAACTTGCTTGGTGTATTTAATCTGTTAAGTTCTATAAACTGTAGAAGTACCTAATGCTTTTCTTCTTCTCTTGACAATTTTCTCCTTTACTTTCCCTCAAACTTGGAGGAGAAAAGTTAATTGCTATATATTTTTGAGCTAATTTTCTCTGACTTCTACAGGATACTGTGAAGAAGGTTATCTGTATTTTATGTATCTCTTAAAATGCACAAACACACACGCACACTATATCTTGGCTAGAAGTTGAGTGGAAATAATAGCTGATGCACTGAAGTTGTAGAATCATGGAGTTATCAGAGATTTTGAGATCAGGTTTAACTTACTCATTTTCCAGGTGAAGAAACTGAAGCCAGAGTTCGTATGTGGAGNACAGGATACTGTGAAGAAGGTTATCTGTATTTTATGTATCTCTTAAAATGCACAAACACACACGCACACTACATCTTGGCTAGAAGTTGAGTGGAAATAATAGCTGATGCTGAAGTTGTAGAATCATGGAGTTATCAGAGATTTTGAGATCAAGTTTAACTTACTCATTTTCCAGGTGAAGAAACTGAAGCCAGAGTTCGTATGTGGAACCAAGATCGCAGGACAAAGGCCGTCTTAAAATGTGACCTGACAATCAAATCCAGCCACACGTTCGTTGTATTGTCTATGGCTGCATTTGCACTACAATGAGATGAGTAGTTTCCTTTTCTTTGTTTCTAATATTACTTAATAATTGATTATTTTTTAATGACATATAATTGACATATGACATTATATTTGTTTCAGATGTACAACATAATTGTACAATATTTGTGTATATTTCAGAGTTGAGCACTTTTAACAGACACTGTATGACTCTCAAAACAAGATATTTACTGCCTGGCTGGCCCTCACATAAAAGATCACCCATCTCTCTCTAGACTTTTGGAGTCTTCTGCTTCCAGCTGGTAGGAGAGCAGACATGAAGTATATATGAAGTGGGGGCTGGGGAGGTGTGGGGGTAGCCAGGCCTGGAGGGTATACATCGTTTCTGCTCACATTCCATTGGTGAGCATTCATCATATGGTCCCAGTTAGAGGCAAGAAGTGTTGGGAAATGCAGTGCTGAGCAGCTGATCCTCAGTGCAAATGCTACTACTCTACGAAAATGGGACCGTGACTTTTAAGGGATAGCTAGTTGTCTGTGCCACACTTGGGCAGAAACTGTTGGTTTCCTACAGTGTAGTAGTTAGTTTGTGGGTATCTGCTGAATACATGGCCCCCATCCTTGAGAACTAGAGCCTTCCAAAGAGTGGGCCTCTTTAGCCATGTCTTTACTGTCTGACTCCATTGCTTGTTACACATAATTACTGAAGTAGAGAATGACATTTGGTCCAAAATATAATTCTAGAAATTTTCACCAGATACTAAGAGATGATCATCAGTCTCTGGTTTTTTGTTTGTTTCTTTAATATTCTTCACTTACTAAACATTTAAACTGGAATGATATATACAGACTCTCAGTAGAGGCCATGTTTTTTTTATATCTAGTCCAAATCTAAACGTTACATACTGGCTAAGATAGTTGTTGTTGTTGTTTAGTCACTAGGTTGTGTCTGACTCTTTTGCAACCCCATGGACTGTATCCCGCCAGGCCTCTCTGTCCATGGGATGTCCCAGGCAAGAATACTGGAGTGGGTTGCCCTTTCTTTCTCCAGGGAATCTTCCTGACCCAGGGATCAAACCCACGTCTTCTGCATTGGCTGGGAGATTGTTTACGAGGGAAGCTACCAGGGAAGCCCAAGATACGAGTAAAGCATCATAATTATAATTAGTAATATGAAATCACTGTCTTTCAGTATTCTTCAACACAATAAAGTGTTTCAATTGGACGCAGAAGCTGTGGGACAGCCACCTGTAGTCCCCACAGAAAAGCAGGGAAAGCGACATTGCAGAATGAGCGACGGATGAAACAGAGACACACAAAGCAGAGACAAGAGGCCATGGGGCTCTGTGAAGAGCACAGCTTGTTTAGTTCTCAATTCTTTTTGGATTCCTGGTTCTTCTTTTGCATGAGGCCCATCTGTCCTTCCTAACTTTGAGACTTTTCAGATACCCATGGTAGTGGACATATATGGTTTTATCTACCCTGAACCCTTTCCTTTATATAGGGGAACAACTCTTCCTCCACACCATACTGTGACCCAACATGTAATCATATGACCTTGCTTCTTTATCCTCAGTGATGAATACACATACATACATATATACACATATATAGCTGACTGTTGAACAACACAGGTTTGGAATGTATGAGTCTACCTATATGTGGAGTTTTTTTCAGTCAATATACAATTAGTCTTCTGTATCCGTGGATTCCATGTCCATGGATTCAATCAACTTCTGATCATATACTAAAGGGATTTGAACATCCATAGAAGGTGGGAAGCTGTCCTCGAACCAATGCCCCATGGAAACAGATGGACAACTGTGTGTGTGTGTGTGTATACATACATCAGTCAGTTCAGTCACTCAGTCTTGTCTGACTCTTTGCAGCACCATGAATCGCAGCACGCCAGGCCTCCCTGTCCATCACCAGCTCCTGGAGTTCACTCAAACTCATGTCCATCTAGTCGCTGATGCCATCCTGCCATCTCATCCTTTGTCGTCCCCTTCTCCTCCTGCCCCTAATCCCTCCCAGCATCAGGGTCTTTTCCAATGAGTCAACTCTGCACGAGGTGGCCAAAGTATTGGAGTTTCAGCCTCAGCATCACTCCTTCCAATGAACACCCAGGACTGATCTCTTTTAGGATGGACTGGTTGGATCTCCTTGCAGCCCAAGGGACTCTCAAGTCTTCTCCAACACCATAGTCCAAAAGTATCAATTATTTGGCGCTCAGCTTTCTTCACAGTCCAACTCTCACATCCATACATGACCACAGGAAAAACCATAGCCTTGACTAGACAGGCCTTTGTTGGCAAAGTAATGTCTCCGCTTTTGAATATGCTATCTAGGTTGGTCATAACTTTCCTTCCAAGGAGTAAGTGTCTTTTAATTTCATGGCTGCAATCACCAACTGCAGTGATTTTGGAGCCCCCCAAAATAAAGTCTGTTTCCACGTACATAAAGTAGAATAATTATTATTCACCCTTAAAAAGAAGGAGATTCTGTCATGTGTTACAGATGAGGAATCTGGAGGACATCATGCTAAATGAAATAAGCCAGTCACGAAAAGACAAATGATGTATGATCATAGTTATATGAGGCACCTAGAGTAGTCACAATCACAGAGACAGAAAGCAGAACAGTGCTTCCAGGGGCTGGGGTCTTGTTAAGACCAGGCAAATCCATGGGGACAAAGAGTACATTAGTGCTTGCCATAGCTGGAGGGAGTGAAGAATGAAGTGACTGCTGATAGGGACAGGTCTTCCTTTTGGAGTAATTAAAATGTTATGGGATCAGATAATGGTGATGGTTATACATCTTTATGCACATAATAAAAAACTGCTGGGTTTTAAATTATTTTTATTATTTTAAAGAATTGTATACTTTAAAACCATGAGCTTTATGGTGTGTAAATTCCATCTCAGTGAAGATGTTATTTTTTTGAAAACACGGCAATGGATTTCAGAACATATCAGTTGCTGCCTGTCCGCTGCCCCCGCCCAAGTCAATTATATTCCCTGTAGTTACAGACCTACAAGGTGCATTTTCATGGCCCCCCCACATAAAGCTCTATCACAAGTGTATTTTTGGTGTTGATCATGATAATAGTTACCTAAAATGCATTAATTACAGGCCCAGAGTAATGGACTAAATTATTTCCCCCAAAGCTTTCTTCTTCCAGGATTTAGCAGATGCATGGTCCTTCCTCACTGAAGGTATATGAGTTTTGATGCTCCTGTTTCACTACTGCAACCATCTTGAGTCTCAAAGAACAAACGATACATCAGCAGAGAGTATGAAATGATTTCAGATCAACCTTGTGACTGTAACAACCATAAAAGAAGTTTGAAACCTCTTGGCATTTTCGACTGCTGACCAGAACCATACTTGTGCAAACTGTCACTGGGTTGTTAACTGCCATCATCCTCACTTTGGGCAAATCAAATGCAAAAAAGGAAGAATGGGACAAGTCCTGCCGAAATAAAATGGGAATGCTTGTGACTCAAGGTACATGGTAATTTTTTTAAGTTCCAGATTTATAAGTTTAAATGGAAGATAAACCAAAATCTAATTTTAAAAAATGTCCCAGAGAGATGGAAGGGATGAAAGGAGGGAATCATAACAGAAGCCAGACATTTCTAAAGTTACTTAGATATTTGACTTTGGAATCATGTAAATGTTTTACATGATTAAAATAACTATGAAAATAAATGAAAATGATAAACCCAATTGTGGATTGAGTGGGTGGCTTAACTACACAGAGAACTATTTAAAAGTATTTTAAAAATAATAATTTGACTGAAATGTACCTTAATACAAAAGAACTGTAAAAATAAACAAACTTGAAGTTTTCCAGCAGTCATATTGCTAATGATAATATTGATACAGCTATTCAAGCTATTATATACGTAATAAGATAAAACAAATAAGTCATTGTGTTCTTTAGAAGCCAAGATTTTCAACATAAAAGAATTATAAAATATGAGAAGTAAAAAATATTCAATCCTAAATTTGAATTAGAAGTATAAATGCATGACGCATTTTCTATTAAAAAATATTTCCTAGTTCCATCTACTGGAAAGGCCTAGGAATAATGATGAACCCAGTCTCACTGACCTATTCTGGCATCCAGACTGCAGTCTCTAAATACAACTTCCTACCAAAAGCAACTTAGGTCTCTTAGGGAAACAGCTAATTAATTGGGGCAGGGAATGATAGTGACAAGCTTAGGATACCTTGTTAGAAAATCAGGACACTATGAAAAACTGCTGGTGTCATGACAAAAGGATTCAAAAGCCAATATGAAGAGACTCCCGTAGGTTACAATAGGGACAATTCAAGCATCAAGATGAATAACTGCAATGAAATGAAGCACACTAAAACCAATAAGTTTTATCTTTGGAGAATGCCGGGAACCTAGTCATTTTCTGAAAAAAAAAAAAAAAAAAATCAAGCTTTTATTCTGACTTCCCTGTATTAATTATACCTCAGGACAATCAAATTGTTGATGAGAGAAACCTTTACTTGATAGATTTAGGCTAGTAAATGAAGAAGGAATGATAGAAATAGAATATGACCATTTTACTACCCTCTAATGAATTTGTGGATATAGGTTACCTTCTCAGTGAGCTGCTGACATTACAGAAACAACCAGACATTTTTCACCCCCTAGTGGAAGCTCATCATTATGAAGTATTGTTGATAAGCAAACCCAAATCCAATACAATGGCAATTAACAATGTATCTATATTTCAGTTTCAATTAACCTAACTTACATTTCAATTAACCTCTATGTGCAGATGACATCACCCTTATGGCAGAAAGTGAAGAGGAGCTAAAAAGCCTCTTGATGAAAGTGAAAGAGGAAAGTGAAAAAGTTGGCTTAAAGCTCAACATTAAGAAAACGAAGATGATGGCATCCAGTCCCATCACTTCATGGGAAATAGATGGGGAAACAGTGGAAACAGTGTCAGACTTTATTTTGGGAGGCTCCAAAATCACTGCAGATGGTGATTGCAGCCATGAAATTAAAAGACGCTTACTCCTTGGAAGGAAAGTTATGACCAACCTAGATAGCATATTCAAAAGCAGAGACATTACTTTGCCAACTAAGGTCCCTCTAGTCAAGGCTATGGTTTTTCCAGTGGTCATGTATGGATGTGAGAGTTGGACTGTGAAGAAAGCTGAGCGCTGAAGAATTGATGCTTTTGAACTGTGGTGTTGGAGAAGACTCTTGAGAGTCCCTTGGACTTCAAGGAGATCCAACCAGTCCATTCTGAAGGCGATCAGCCCTGGGATTTCTTTGGAAGGAATGATGCTAAAGCTGAAACTCCAGTACTTTGGCCCCCTCATGCGAAGAGTTGACTCATTGGAAAAGACCCTGATGCTGGGAGGCATTGGGGGCAGGAGGAGAAGGGGACGACAGAGGATGAGATGGCTGGATGGCATCACTAACTCGATGGATGTGAGTCTGAGTGAACTCCGGGAGTTGGTGATGGACAGGGAGGCCTGGCGTGCTGCGATTCATGGGGTCACAAAGAGTTGGACATGCTGAGCAACTGAACTGAACTGAACTGAACTGGTGTGCTGTCCAGTACGGTAGACAGTAGCCATTTGTGTCTATGTAAATTTAAATTAATAATTAAAATAATTCAGTCCTTCAGTCACATTAGTGCAGATACAGAATGCAGATACAGAACATTTCTATCCTCATAGAAGATTTTGTTGGACAGGGCTGCAAATGTAACTGCTAGTTTACAAGAAGTACAGGAAATAGAAGAACATGAGTCACAAATGTGAGGATTCAATCACCAAATCCAGAATGTTGGAAACTCTATTGAGACAGATGATCTAGGTGTTTCAATCAATAAATTACAAAGGGGAAAAGGGGGTGGGGAGGGAGAGCCTTTAGTTTAAAAGAGACAAGAAAAACATCAACCAAATGTAAAGTACGGATCTCATTTGAACACTGACGATATTTGATGATACTATGAAAGTAGTAGTATCTTTTCGTTTTAGTGACATTGTGGTTATATCTAATACATAATTATGTTTTAGAGATATATCTGGTAATGTACACAGAAGTAATGATTTAATGTCTAGATTTAGCCCTAAAATGCAGTAGAGACAGAAAGTAGACCAGGACATAAATGGTATAAGATTTGCCATACATTGACAATTCTTGAAGTTAGAGATTCTGCTGAACTACCCTGGTTTTTTATATAGGTCTGAAGTCAGCCAGAAGAAAAGTTTAAAAAATGACTGGTTTATCTCTTAGATTCATAAAGCAGGTCTGAATCCATTCGGTACTTTCTGCCGTTGTATCTTTTGTTATTCTCCATGTCAGAATGCTTGCAGCTTAAAAAGAGTGGCATCACGTTGTGACACTTGGTTCTCTGATGAGCTCTCTCACCCTTTGACAAGTTACGTAAATGTGCTTTCCCATTACGTTAGCTGTAAGGCCACTTGGTAGGTGTCCAGTAGCCATTCGACATTCAATGCACACTAAGAGGTGATCATGGCATCCAAAGAATCAGGGAAGATGTTGGAAGTTCAAAGATTAATAAAATATAGTTCTTGAATTCATGGAGTTTACACTCTGATGAAGACGTGGTCATATAATTCACAAAGAATAAATGACTAAAATAGTCACCAAGTTTAGAGAAGCCAGAAGAAGGGACTGGTCCATTACATCTTAGGGTGGTACTGAAAAAATACTTCACAAAGAAGGTGGACTTTGCACAACACTTTGAGAGAATGAAAACCTGCTTTCCAGGTTAACAGCATGAGCAAAGACAGGCAGGCATGAAAGAGGCTGGCATGTCTGAGAGACGACAAACAGTGTAGCTTAGTGCTCTGGAGGTGTTCATTAGTAAAATTCAAGTGATTACTGTCTTATTAACAGGAAATCTCAGTTCAAGTCAATAAATCCAATTCAATAAACTTTCAGTTTGATTTAATTAATACCTAGCAGAGCAAATGAATAACTGAAAATATTCTATCATTGAAGCAGTTTTTATGTACTTAACATTCCCCTAGAGTCTGTGGAGGGTCCAAAAGAAAAATAGGGATTTTTTGTCTTGATAGAGAAGTAGGATTTACATGTGTGGAATAATTGCAGAGAATGATTAGCAAATTCCCGAGGAAGACAAAAAAAAACAACAACCAGAATTTCAAAGAGACTTAAAAACCAAGGTTTGTTTTGAGCTAATTTTGTTGGTAATGACAGTCAACACTGAGGGCTCCAGGACATGTATGAAGCACTCACACATACTTCCTCATTTAAGTTCAAGTTCACGAACAGAGAAAATCTAGGTCCCGGTGACCTGTATAATGGCTATTTTTCTTCCATGTTTTAACTGTAGATACTGGGAATATCATCCACCAAGTTTGCCTTGCTCGACTTTAGCTGGTCTTCACATACACACGTGTACCTGCATGGGGTTGGGGAGTGTGGGGAGGTCGGGTATATGCAGCATGTGATGAGACTGACACAGGGAAGACTTCGGGCTGCCTGACTATGGTGAGACTTGGTGTGAACAGATGAGCTGGGCCAATGTGATTCATTCTCGAGGCAAACTGGTCTGCAAACACAGAAAGAATCGGCTAGAAGAGGAGAGACGGGACAAGGGAGCAAACACACGAAGAGCAAGAAGCTGAATCACATTAATGGCCAAATACCAGTGTGAAGCTCCCATGGTCCACCCAACTGCCCACTCTGGTCTTTCTAAGGTCTAATTATTTGGATTCTTCCAAGGTCTCTTTGCACATTCATCCTTGTATAGACAGTATGAACTTGAGAGTCTTAGGACTCTGATTTGCAAAGATGCTTTTCTAACTCACCTATCATCTTTGGTTTCAACTCAGTTTCTCTTGGATAAATACACATCAGATATGGAATTCTTCCTCCCCTCTTCCCCTTCCTTTCTCCCAGAGGGATATATATTCTCTCATGGAGAGGAATGGGGATCAAGCAAGAGCTCTGGCCTGTGAAATGTTCACCCTCCCTGAGGCCCACGTGGTCCTGGGTGATCTCCTTTATTTTTATTGACTCCATGGCTGATGAACTAACCCCAATAATTCCAAGGCTGGTCTATACTGTGCCTCTTCCTCCTTCAGGGGCCCAAGTAGTCACTCCCATTTCCTCTTTGAGGGTCAGAGACTCTTGATCGTGTTTCCTGAACCATGCAGGAGTACACTGGATCTGACAGGATGCCCTAACCTATGACTCTGATGTGTTGCCTGCTGTGCTAAAGAAGAAAGTTCAAATACAGTACAATAATGTGTGCTCAGCCGTGTATGGCTCTTTGCGATCGCATGGACTGTAGCCCTTTAGGCTCCTCTGTCCGTGAGATTTTTAAGGCAAGAATTCTAGAGTGGGTCACCATTCCCTTCTCCAGGGGATCTTCCTGACCCAGGGGGTGAAACTGCATCTCTTGCATCTCCTGCTTTGGCAGGGAGATTCTTTACCACTAGAGCCAGATGGGAAGCCCTAGGAGGCAGGCTGGGGATGCCCTAACCCAGTCTAAGACAAGATCTACCTGAAACCCCACGCCCCACCTCAGGGGCTCAGGAACCTCAGTATCTCAGTCTGCTCAGGAACAGTGTTGGATGCAGCACTTCTCTGTGGGGTTTGCCCTCTCCTCAGCTCCCCCTCAGGCCCATGAACAGCCCCTTCTGTCCATGCATGCGTGCTCAGTCGTGTCTGAGTCTTTGCAACCCCATGGACTGTGGCCTGCCAGGCTCCTCTGTCCAGGAGTCCACCAGATGCTGCTGCTGCTGCTGCTGCTAAGTCACTTCAGTCATGTCTGACTCTGTGACCCCATAGATGGCAGCCNCATGAACAGCCCCTTCTGTCCATGCATGCGTGCTCAGTCGTGTCTGAGTCTTTGCAACCCCATGGACTGTGGCCTGCCAGGCTCCTCTGTCCAGGAGTCCACCAGATGCTGCTGCTGCTGCTGCTGCTAAGTCACTTCAGTCATGTCTGACTCTGTGACCCCATAGATGGCAGCCCACCAGCCTCCCCCGTCCCTGGGATTCTCCAGGCAAGAACCCTGGAGTGGGTTGCCATTTCCTTCTCCAATGCATGAACGTGAAAAGTGAAAGTGAAGTCACTCAGTCGTGTCCGACTCTTGGCGACCCCATGGACTGCAGCCTACAAGGCTCCTCTGTCCATGGGATTTTCCAGGCAAGAGTACAGGAGTGGGGTGCCATCGCTTTTTCCACCACCAAATGCTAGCTTTCGTTAACAGTCTGCACTCTGTCACACATGATTTAGCCAGGCTGAATGAAACCCAAGTCCTCGATAAGTTCTCCGAGAATCTTCTTTCCGATCACCTGCTCAGAATTCACTTTTGAAAGATAGGCAAGCTGCGCTTATGTGTTCATGTAAGCTTCTGCTCTCTGGGTGTTGTTGCTTCATGTTCTTCATATTGAGCCCTTTCAGACAATGCAACCAGACTTGCCTCTCTCAACCAGTCTGGCTCCTGCACCGGACAATTTACTTCCAAAATTAGTTTCATTTCTCTTCCTAGTTTTAAGAATATAAATCGGAACTCAAAGGTAAGCAATGGTTTACATAGGTAAACAAAGGTAAACAATGATTTCTTTGTTCTTGCCTTTGTACACTTTCTTGCTAAAGACAGTGAGCATGCAGAGTTGCCTGCTGTCTGAAAGGAAGAGAGTGAAATAGTTACAAGAAAGCTTGGGGAGAAAGCCTTACTGGATATTGCAAAGTGTTTTCTGCTGTATAACAATACTTGAGTATCTTAGTTAAGTTTCTTACAACCTATGCAGCTCAGCACCAGAATCCTCTTTAAGATGCTGATATTTGAGCTCCAGGATGATTTATGATAGAGATTTCCTGAGTTACAATGCAAGATTTTTATGACCTCTGTCCACAGGAAACAGTCCAACCCCAAATACAACCAACCTTTGAAATAGCTTCATTATTAGATTGTTCTACATAACTGATTCTTTTTACTTTACATGTAAGATACATGAAACCCGTGGATAATCTACTCACTTCATTTTCACAGTTATCTCCAACATCAATCTAAATATACTCTTTTTATAAGCATGGGAAATTACCTTTAATAAAATAATTAAAATACTAGTTTGAAATTTTTCCTTTTCCAGTCCTTGAGTAGGATATTAATGAAGAGGATACGGCATGGGGGGTGGGTGGTGGGGGGCTGGAAATGGCAGATAAAATGGTAGACACTTTAAAAGCCCAATCCATTTGGAACAACTAATATTATTAATGTGGCCATACTACCCGAAGAAATCTAAAGATTTAATGCAATCCCTATAAAAATACCCAGGACATTTTTCAAACAATTAGAACAACTGATCATAAAATTTATATGGAACCACAGAAGACCTCAAATTGCCAAAGTAATCCTGAGAAAAAAGAACAGAGAGAAAGGTATAAACCTCATAGATTTCAGACTATTCTACAAGGCCATAGTAATCAAAGCAGCATGGTATTGGCTCAAAACCAGACACACAGATCAAAGGTACAGACTAGAGAGTCCAGAAATAAATCAATGCACTTACAGACAACTCAGACATGACTGAGTGGCTGAACTGAACTGAATCTATGAAAAATGAGGGAAGAATACACAATGGAAAAAGGACAGTCTTCTCAACAAGTAATGCTAGGCAAACTCTATAGCTACATGTAAATCAATGAAATTAGGACACTTCCTTGCACCATATACAAAAACAAACTCAAATGGTTTCAAGACCTAAACTTAACACCTGAAACCATAAAGCTCCTAAAAGAGAACAGAGCTGGAATACTCTTGGACATAAATCATAGCACTATTTTCTTGGATCATTCTCCTAAGGCAAAGAAATAAGAGCAAAAACCAAATTGGATCTAACTAAACCTAAAAGCTTTTGCACAGCAAAGGAAACCATCAACAAAATGAAAAGACAACCTATGAAATGGGAGAGAATATTTCCAAGTCATGTGACTGACCAAGGGTTAATATCCAAAATATACGAACAGCTCATATAACTCAATTTCAAAAACAAACAATCCAAGCAAAACATGGGCATAAGACTAGAATAGATAATTTTTCAAAGAAAACATAAAGATGGCTAACAGGCACACAGGAAGATATTTAACCACTAATTTTAAGAGAAATGCAAATCAAAACCACAATAAAGTATCATCTCACATCAGTCAGAATGGTTATCATTAAAAAGTCTATGAGTAACAAATGTTGGAGAGGCCGTGGAGAAAATGGAACTCTTCTACGCTGTTGGTGAGAATGTAAATTGGTATAGCCACTCTGAAAAAGATTATATTTTTTTTAAAAAACTAAAAATAGAACTACCATATGACTCAGCTAGTCCTTTTCTGGGTATATAACCAAAAGAAACCAAAAACACTAATCTGAAATGATGCATGCACCCCTATGTTCATGCAGCATTATTTACAATTGCCAGTGTACGGAAGCCACCAAAGCGTCCATCAACAGATGGATGGACCAAGAAGGTGTGGTGTGTGTATACGCACACATATACATTCACATACATACATACATACAATGAGATACTACTCAGCCACACACACACACACAAAGAATGATATTCTGCTATTTGCAACAACATGGATGGACTCGGAGGTTATTATGCTAAGTGAAGTAAGTCAGACAGAGGAGGACAAATCTGTATACCATTTGTATGTGGAATATAAAATATAATATAAATGGATCAATATGCAAAACAGAAACAGATTCACAGATATAGAAAACAAACTTCTGGTAAACAAAGCGGGGAGGGATGGGGAGGGACAAATTAGTATGCGATTAATAGACACAAACTACAATACATAAAATAGGCAAGCAACAAGGGTATACTATATAGGACAGGGAATTATACCCAGTATCTTATAATAAAATACAGTGGAATACAATCTGCAAATACTCTGGATCACTATGCTGTATACCTGACACTAACACAGTATTGTAAATCAACTATACTTCAATAAGAGAAATAAAAAACCCAAACCATGCTAGCATTACGACTATGTAAAATGAATGCATGCAAATTCAGGGCATGAACGAAGCCTGGAAAGCGGAAGCCAGCTGACTTTTAGTGAGGTGGAATTGTGATGTCTTAACTCTTTAAAAATTGTTAGCTAACATTGTGTTAGAGGAAACATTCTAAAGCATAAAATAATTTAGATTTACAACAGAAAGATCATTGTTAAAGACTGAGAGGAAATGGGAGAGAGAGTAGAAAAATAAAGTCTAAATCATCTTTAAATCCTGGTGAATTCTAACTAATCAATTCTTCCTGTCTGGGAAAAAAATGACAATAAATCTATGATATTTAGAAATTACATTAAAACAAAGTTCCGCCATCTCTCACAAGTATGGGTTGTGTAATTAATTTCATTAAATGGGTATACAGAAAGGAGACAGTTTCCTTTCAACCTAACAATTTAGATGTCTAATTTGAGGTCGGATCCCTTTTTGCAGAAGACTTTTTTTTTCGTCTGGCCAGTACAGCAAACACTGAGCCTCTCCTCGTCCTCTGTCTGGATTATTTGCTTACTCTGGGAAATGAAAGGATAGCATGGTTCGTGAATCAGGAGTTGTTATTCTTTGCCTGCATATCATGTTGGCTTTTTTTCTGTAAGAAAAATCACAGGAATATATAAAAGTTTTTGATGAATAGAACCCTTTATTTTTAGGAGAAAATGGATGGAACAGTTTGGGGCTTCAGGGCCGCCTGTTGCTTTAGTGTGAGCACCTCCCACTGCCTTGACTTTTTATTCCCCCACGTACTTGGTGCCAAGTTTTACGTGGCCTCGGTGGGGAACAACTGGATTTAGCATAAGTAAGAATAACTGGTTTTTCCCTGGGGAGAGACAAAAAGGATAAGTGCACAAGGTGCAGAGACAATATTATCGGGAGTTATATTCTTGTTCGGCTCTTTTATTCCCTCTGAATCCTGGATTCTGTTGCGAATAATAAAAGCAAGAAGCCAGTTGGCTTGGAGCCAAGGTCTGGGATTAGCAGAAGAGACTATTTTATTTGGGGCTAAAAATATGTTTGCCAGTAATGACTCTATACATTACAAACATGGCCATTTGGATTAAAATTTGTTTCTTTCTTTCTGCAAATTGAGATATTGCCAGGAAAGCACAAATTAATAGCGATTTGAATTAGGCAGGGAAAGACTGTGAGTGCCTGGGAAGCCGCCCACAAGGCAGGCACACCTGTTACTGCTTGCCACACTCTCTCACTTTGCACTGGGTTCTCTGAATTTGGATTGGGTTGTTATTATTCCCTTAATAACCTGCTTCTTGTTCTCTCTATTAATTCATAGTGTGAGATACTTTTTATTCTTATACTCTAAACCAAATGATGTCATTTTCCCCTTTTCCCCTCCTTTCAAATGTTGCTCCCCCTTTCCCCTATAAAATACATCGAATTAGTTACAAGAACTTCATTGTGAATGCAGGCAGACCTGGGTTGGAATCCTCATTTCCCTGCAGGCTATTTATCTTTGTGATCCCAGGGAGATTAACTTTTCATTTCAGTTTCTTCATTGATAAAATGAGGAATACTAATGGTACACATCTCATTAAGTTTTGTGAAATTATATACAAAGAGCATTTTGCGTTGCACTGCTACTGCTAAGTCAGGTCAGTCGTGTCCGACTCTGTGCGACCCCATAGACGGCGGCCCACTAGGCTCCTGTCCCTGGGATTCTCCAGGCAAGCATACTGGAGTGGGTTGCCATTTCCTTCTCTAGTGCATGAAAGTGAAACGTGAAAGTGAAATTGCTCATGCAATAGTAATGTTGCATAGTGATGGAAAACACTCAACATTTTAACTCAGTTTTTATTGTGCAGTAAAATGCTATTCAGAGAAAATTTTATAGCTAAAAAATAAAAAAAATTAAGAAAACCTGAAGAATGAGATAAGCATTCAACTTTAAAAGTTAGGAAAAGACAATGAGAATGTTACAAAGATGATGACCTCCATTTCTGGTTATATGGAAGACTAGATGTCCAGAGAAGTCTTCCACTATGGAGCTAAAAATTCTGCATAAAATAAACTTTAGTGAAAAGTGACAGTCGCTCAGTCACATCCTACTCTTTGTGACCCCATGAACTACACATTCCTTGGAATTCTCCAGGCCAGAATACCGGAGTGGGTAGCCTTTCCCTTCTCCAGGGGGTCGTCCCAACCCAGGGATCAAACCCAAGTCTCCCTCATTACAGGCGGATTCTTTACCAGCTGAGCCAAAGGGAAGCCCAAAAGGAAAAGGTTGGGGATCTTCCCCCAGAAATCCTTAAAAGCACTTGGCTGGCCTATTAGGAAAGGAGGAATATCCTTGCGATAAATGACAAGAAAGTAAAAATTCAGAGAAGTAAGCCTATGTGATGATGGTATTTGCCAGGAGGTGTCTGGCCATATGCTGAGAAGGACAGACGGAAGCATGAGGCCTGTAAAGAGCTGAGACGATAGACAAACATCTATCAGTTCACCTCAGCTCAGTCACGTCCGACTCTTTGCGACCCCGTGAATCGCAGCAAGCCAGGCCTCCTTGTCCATCACCAGCTCTTGGAGTTCACTCAGACTCACGTCCATCGAGTCAGTGATGCCATCCAGCCATCTCATCCTCTGTCGTCCCCTTCTCCTCCTGCCCCCAATCCCTCCCAGCATCAGAGTCTTTTCCAATGAGTCAACTCTTCGCATGAGGTGGCCAAAGTACTGGAGCTTCAGCTTTAGCATCATTCCTTCCAAAGAAATCCCAGGGCTGATCTCCTTCAGAATGGACTGGTTGGATCTCCTTGCAGTCCAAGGGACTCTCAAGAGTCTTCTCCAACACCACAGTTCAAAAGCATCAATTCTTCGGTGCTCAGCCTTCTTCACAGTCCAGCTCTCACATCCATACATGACTACTGGAAAAACCATAGCCTTGACTAGACAAATATTTGGTTAACAGGAACAGAATATCAGAATAAATCTTAAGAAGGCAGAAGGATGGAAATAATAAGAGAAAAAATTAATAAATAGAAAGTAAAGGAACAGTTAAGTATAGTCTTTTGAAAAGACTAATAGTAGTGACAAAGCTTCAGAGTTGCCCAAGAGGAGAAAACACTAACAACATTAGCAATTGAAAAGAGGACATAATTTGCCAGTAAATTTGAAACCAGGTGAAACACACAAACTCCTGCAACCGTGTTTTTCAGACTTCACCTTGTATCATAATCACCTGGAAGCTTTTTAAGAAAAGTGATTGCCAGGACGACTCCTTAGAGTGCCTGATTTAGGTCTGAGACGGAGTCTGAAAATTTGCAGTTTTAGTAAGTTCCCAGGTGATGAAACATTGAGAACACTGTCATGGGAAATATAACTTACCAAGCACATTCTGGAAGAAATGGAAGTTATTTTCTAACCCAGTGCTTTCCTACCTTTTGCACATCATGGCATGTACGCACAAAACCCAATAACATTGCATGACACATGGGTAGACTAATGAAACTGCCCTTGGCTGGGGATAATATGCTCTTGAACTCTGCTTATCCTGGGTGTGACTTGACCTACCTGTTCTTTCCATCCTTGTGGATAGAAGGAGCACTTTCTGGGCTCACTTGTAATCCACACTCCACATAGCAGTGTGCCTTGCTTCACTTGCTGGAAAGTGCTATGCTAAGATTTATACTCAGACATAATAATTATCTATTGCAGCATTAAAAAACTACCCCTCCCCTCGATTTAAACAGCTTAAAACAGCATTCATTTATTATCTCACAGTTTCTATGGGTCAGAAATCCACATGTGGCTTAGTTGGGTCCTCTGGCTTGGGAATCTAACAAGGCTGCTGTCAGGGGGTGGGCCAGGAACCGCAATCGGCTTCTGGAGAGGAATCCACTTCCAACCTCACTCCATGTGGTTGTTGGAGGGAAGTAGTTCCCTCCCAGGCTCTTGGGCTGAAGTCTGCTTGGTTTCTCTGTTCTCTGCAGGCCTTGGTTCCTTGGCATGTGGGCAGAGAATCTTTTCAAGCACCGTGTATAAAGATGGATTGCCCAAACCTTCTTTGTTGGTCCTGAAAAGAATCATGAAAGAACAATAACTGTCATTCAAATTGAAGCTGAAAAGGCTTAATTATGGCTAAAGGAGCTGGAAGTATGAAGATTAATGCGTACAAGAGGCAAGGGTTCCTGGTTTCAGTATCCGGCCATTGGTAAGGTGTTTATTGATCATTCTCCACAAGCAACTCCTGACAACTAATATTTTATTTCTCTAAATACAAAATGTACTCTCTTTAGGCAAAAATAAATTAATATATATTAAAAAAAAAAAAACTTGCTTCTCGCAAGAAAACAGGAAGAGACAGAGAATAAGAGCTAGGCAGAAGTCCCATTTCTGAAACCTAATCTCAGGATGGCATCCCATCCCTCTTGCCGTATTCTGTTAGAAGCAAATCACTAAGGCACAGGTCGTCCTCCAGGGGAGGGAATTGCACATGGCTATGGAGACCAGGAGGTGGAGATCATCAGGAGCCATCTTAGAAGTCTGCTTACTGCACAGGAAGAGATATCACTGGGTGGTAGCATTAATACACAGGTTCAGTTTTATTATCACTGGGTGGTAGCATTAATACACAGGTTCAGTTTTATTATTGATAGATAGTTCCAGATTACTACCTATCACTGCAGGATGGCTGCCATTATTACAAATTCTTACCAACCCTTGCCGTTGCCAGACTAAAATTTTAATTAATCTGGTGGGTATAAAACAAGAATTTGTATTTCTCTAGTAACTAACGNAGGAACCGCAATCGGCTTCTGGAGAGGAATCCACTTCCAACCTCACTCCATGTGGTTGTTGGAGGGAAGTAGTTCCCTCCCAGGCTCTTGGGCTGAAGTCTGCTTGGTTTCTCTGTTCTCTGCAGGCCTTGGTTCCTTGGCATGTGGGCAGAGAATCTTTTCAAGCACCGTGTATAAAGATGGATTGCCCAAACCTCTTTTGTTGGTCCTGAAAAGAATCATGAAAGAACAATAACTGTCATTCAAATTGAAGCTGAAAAGGCTTAATTATGGCTAAAGGAGCTGGAAGTATGAAGATTAATGCGTACAAGAGGCAAGGGTTCCTGGTTTCAGTATCCGGCCATTGGTAAGGTGTTTATTGATCATTCTCCACAAGCAACTCCTGACAACTAATATTTTATTTCTCTAAATACAAAATGTACTCTCTTTAGGCAAAAATAAATTAATATATATTAAAAAAAAAAAAACTTGCTTCTCGCAAGAAAACAGGAAGAGACAGAGAATAAGAGCTAGGCAGAAGTCCCATTTCTGAAACCTAATCTCAGGATGGCATCCCATCCCTCTTGCCGTATTCTGTTAGAAGCAAATCACTAAGGCACAGGTCGTCCTCCAGGGGAGGGAATTGCACATGGCTATGGAGACCAGGAGGTGGAGATCATCAGGAGCCATCTTAGAAGTCTGCTTACTGCACAGGAAGAGATATCACTGGGTGGTAGCATTAATACACAGGTTCAGTTTTATTATCACTGGGTGGTAGCATTAATACACAGGTTCAGTTTTATTATTGATAGATAGTTCCAGATTACTACCTATCACTGCAGGATGGCTGCCATTATTACAAATTCTTACCAACCCTTGCCGTTGCCAGACTAAAATTTTAATTAATCTGGTGGGTATAAAACAAGAATTTGTATTTCTCTAGTAACTAACGGCGGAGAAGGCAATGGCACCGCACTCCAGTACTCTTGCCTGGAAAATCCTATGGATGGAGGAGCCTGGTAGGCTACAGTCCATGGGGTCACGAAGTGTCGGACACAACTGAACAACTTCACTTTCACTTTTCACTCATGCATTGGAGAAGGAAATGGCAACCCACTCCAGTGTTCTTGCCTGGAGAATCCCAGGGACAGAGGAGCCTGGTGGGCTGCCGTCTATGGGGTTGCAGAGAGTCGGACATGACTGAAGCGACTTAGCAGCAGCAGCAGCAGTAACTAATGAAGTTTATTTACCATACAGATGTGTTCTTCTGTGCAAGGATGTTAATATTTGTCCATTTGTATGTTAGAGTTTTATTTTTTTCTTATTAATTCAAAGGGGTCATATGTCTAGTTACTAACCATGAATCCACTACATGTGTAAGGAGTATCTTTCTCCAGTTTTTGACTTCTATTTTCACTCTCTTGATATTGATATTCTTTGAGGAATAGCAGTTTTATTATTTTAATATAGTTGAATTTATGCTTCCAGTTTTATGTTAAGAAATCCTTTGTTACTTCAAAGCAAGAAAGGTAATGCTCTACATATTCTTCTGAAGTTTTAAAGTTCTATCTTTAAGTCCTGTTTCTAGGGAGAAGTGACTTCTGTGTACAGTTGTTAGATGGTTCACTTAACTTTTTCCCTTGTATGGCTAATCATTAACATTGAATAGACCATCTCCTCACCCTAGTCCACAATGTCATACATAATTTTTCCTTATATAAACAGATTCATATGTTTTATTCTGTACGTGGTTTTGTTCCACTGAGCTATCTCTGAACTGATAACATGCTCATAATTATTAATTACTTTATAACAAATCTTCATATCTGGTAGTAGGACCATTGATTCTTCTGATTCTTCTCCAGGATTGTTTTGGCCATTCTTGGCTCTTTGCTTTCCTGTATCTTAGAAGCAGCTTGTCATGTTCTATGTCTAGAATATCATGAACTTTATAGGTCATTTTAGCAAAATATTGTTACTTTCTCACTGATGTCCTTTACTGATGTTTCATGATTTTTTTCCACAAAGGATTTGCCCATCTCTTGTTAGATCTTGGAGAAGGCAATGACAAATCTATTCCAAGTGCCTTAAGTTTTTTGTTTCCACTGTAACTGGTATCTTTCTTTTAATTGTGTCTTTTATATATTTATTGCTAAAGGGTAGATTTACAATTATATTTTGTCTTTGCTCTAACAGTGGCCTGAAAACTCGTTTTCCCAGGTCTTTTCTGGTTTTGGTACCAAGGCTGTGCTAGCCTTAGGTCATGAGTTGGGTAATATTGCCTTTATTTTTCTATTCTGCAAGACTTCATGTGTGATTGGAACTGTCTTGAGTGTTCGACTGTGCTTGCCTTTAGAAATAGTGAGGCCTTCTGTTTACTTTGTTGGAAAATTTGTTACTACTAATTAAATTACTTTAATGATAACAGCAGAATGTTCTGTCTGGTCTGCCACATAAGCAAACTCATGTGTTCTGAATGGGCATCAGGTTTTAAATTCCCACACCCGAGGAGGCCAAGGAAGCTGGGTAAGGAGTGGGCGTGGGCTGCAAGAGCCTCTGGCCTGGCTGTCTCTGGCCATAAGCATCCTCATCCCCTTACTCCACTGTGCCTTTGATGTATATTACTAAAGCTTTTTGATCTCTCTGTAAAGATCTTGAGCAATTTTGTTAGATTTATTCCATGGTACCATAGAACTTGTTGCCATTATAACAGGCATCTTTTTTCAAGGCTGAGCCCCTTAGCTGTGTGACTCTGGGAAGGTTACTTAACCTCTCTGTGCCTCAGTTTATTCATCTGTAAAATGGGGTTACTGTACTCTTGCTTGACATGGGGTAACTGGATATAATTATAGTGGTGTATTCATTTTTTAATCGCTCATAAACTATACTTTTTAAAAAAATTGGTACTTAAAAAATTTTTTTCTAATTATTTGTTGCTGAAACACAGATGTGCAATTTTACTTTATCGACTGATCTTATTTATGATAAATTTACCAAAGTTTCCTATTCTAATTATTTTTCTATGTAATAGCTTTTGTATGTGTATGCTGTGATAGGAGGAAGGTTGGGAAGCATTGCTTTGGAGAAAGTTTAGTCTTGGTTTCTTCATCTATAAAATGAGATTGAAAAAGTATCTGCTTCATAAGATTGTTAAAAGGATTAAATGAGTTATCCAAGTCAGGCAACAAAACAGTACCTGGTAAACAATAAGTGTTTAATCTCTGCTAGCTGTTATCCTGGGCTTCCCTGGTGACTCAGACAGTAAAGAATCCTCCTGAAATGGGGAGATCCAAGTTTGCTCTTGGGTCGGGAAGATCCCCTGGAGAAGGGAATGGCAACCCACTCCAGTATTCTTGCCTGGAGAATCCCATGGACAGAGGAAGCTGAAGGGCTACAATCCATATGGTCCCAAAGGGTCGGACCCCACTGAAGCGACTAAGCACGCACATTATCCTGCCTCTTCCTTTACTTAAGACATTGTATTCCCCTCCTGCAGGCATATCCTGATACATGAGGCTTTCAGCAGTGGTTTTGACGTTTAGGTCTGACACCCGCTTTTAGAACCTGATAGAAGTTTTGGATTTTTACCCCAGGAAAATGCAAAGACAGATAACTTTGCATGTAATTTGAGGAATCTCAAGATCCCCTTAAAGGTTTATAGATCAAGGTTGGCAATCCTGCTCTAGAACATTTCTCCTGGCTTCCTGGAGGAGTTCAAACTGTTCTAGTGGGATACCCTGTGGTGCTGCTGCTAAGTCACTTTATTTGTGTCCGACTCTGTGTGACCCCATAGACGGCAGCCCACCAGGCTCCTCTGTCCCTGGGATTCTCCAGGCAAGAACACTGGAGTGGGTTGCCATTTCCTTCTCCAATGCATGAAAGAGAAAAGTGAAAGTGAAGTCGCTCAGTCATGTCCGACTTTTCGCGACCCCATGGACTGCAGCCCACCAGGCTCCTCCGTCCATGGGATTTTCCAGGCGAGTACTGGAGTGGGGTGCCATCGCCTTCTCTGGGGATACCCTGTAGATTGGGCTTAATGTACTCCGCTTCTAGTCTGACTATGACATTGTGCCCTGTCTGACTAGATGGGATGTCATCCTGCTCCTCTGATCCGCGGCCCAGTTTGGGTAATCAGGGCCAGGTCTCAGCATCCTTTTCAAGCCTGTACCTTGGCAGACAGCTTGGAACCCTTGACATTGCTGGGATATGGCCCAGCACTATAAAGGTTTATCTCCGGGGCAGGTTTCTCCGTGTTGGCACTGTCGGCAATTTTCTGTGATGTGTCTCTGTGTAGGGGCTGCTCTGTGCCTTCCAGAACGTTTAGCAGCATCCTCGACCTCTATTCATTAGATGCCATTAGCATCTCCCAATTATAATAATCTAAAATATCTCCAGACATTGCCACATGTCCCTTGGTGAGACAAAATATCCTCCGGGTGAGTCACTATTCTAGGGTGATTAAGCTTACGCCTGGAGTCCTGCTGTCTGCTGACAGACCTCCGGATTATCAACTGCAAGCCAAGTTCTGCAAAGACAGCTTGCTCCTAGGTTTCACAATGCCATGTTCTGCCTTCCAGTACAGAGGCCACTATAACTCTTGCAGCATCTTGCTGGTGCCAATGGTTTGCCTGGACTACTAATTGTTCTGTCTCAAGATACAATTTTCTCTGGCTTGAGTGAATAGCTCTTCACAACCTACACACACCCCACCCTCCAGCCCACCTCCCCGACACCTGCTAGCTTTTCCATAGGGACGGGGTGGAGTTGATTTCAGTCTTTGAATCCAGTTGAGATCCAGTTAGTTCTTCTAAGAGTAGCTGTGTTGTGAGATATGGCAGTGAGAAGTTTGTTTTCTTAGAAAAGTAATCTTCACAGTGGTTTTACGTGAGAGAGTCTGTCCTTTTCCCATGTAAGTGGAGGTAGGGTTTTCTGAAGGCGATAAATTGCCCCATTCTACTGTGCCCCAAGTCAGCCGGGAATGAAAAGCAGAACAACAGAATTGCAGCCTTAACAGATGCCAGCAACACAAAGGTGGTGAGCTTAATAACAGAGCCTTAGAGAGAGGGAGGAAGATCGATTGATTGACTGAAAGCTTAGAGCAGAGAACAGAACGAGAGAAAGAACATTGTGTGATGCTTTTCAAAGAGAACTTCGCTAAGAACCCCAGGAGAGAGGGAGAAGAGAAAGAAAGTGTAGAACAAATCGTACCTTGCAGTACCCCAAACCTGCCCTGGTTCATTACAGCGGGGCAGGGAACACTGAAAGGTATCCTCCACAGGCTGGCACATGGGGAGAAAATCCACTCAAGCAGGCAGGAAGTGGTATCCAATGGCTTTGACAAGTTAGAAGATTCCCTCTCTCTCCTGTGGAGTATAGTGACTTTCCTCTGCAAAGCTTCTTCCCTCTTGCTGCTCTGTCGTCTTTTGGATGTTCCCCTCATCTTTGTGACCAGGATGGTTCATTCTCCCACCCGTGTCCCTGCTGGTAGAAAGAGGGAAAGGGCAGACACACCCCTTACTCTTAAAGGCTTAACCCAGAAGCGGCGCACGATATTTTGGCTCACATCCCATTGGCCAGAACTTAGTCATATGGCTACACCACATGGCCAGACCTAACTGCAAAGGAAGGTAGACATTCTGGAAGGTCACCTGCCCAGATAAAAGCAGGGGTTCTCTCTGAGAGATTTCTTCACCACCTCTAGCCTAAGGGCTTCTTGGCCACAGACTTTCCTCCAAATTCAATTTTCAAAATGCCCTCAAGAACCTGTCTGGAAGATCTATCCTCGGAAGACAGAAGATGGAAAGTCAAACAGTGGGCAAAGATGGAGTCCTCTTGAACAAAAATGGGGTGCTAAGCACATAGATTTTGTTTAAAAACTCCTAAAAGGGAGGTGTCTATAACACCATCAGGCAGGCAAAGTGACCTCATCTTGTTAGGGCCCTGCTTCTGTCAATACCAGAAAAGTTGCTAAGAACTGCTGTGAAATTCCAGAGACGATTGCGGCAATGCTGTGGGCTGATAGCGAAGGGCACCTGCTTGTTGAACTGGGATCTGAAACGTACCCATTGTTCCAAGGCAGTCATCCCTGGTAATGTTCATCTTCCAAAGGAGTGAAATTTAATTTGTGGATGCCAGCACATTCCTGCTGCTGTTGCTGCTAAGTTGCTTCAGTCGTGTCTGACTCTGTGCAACCCCATAGACAGCAGCCCACCAGGCTCCTCTGTCCCTGGGATTCTCCAGGCAAGAACACTGGAGTGGGTTGCCATTTCCTTCTCCAATGCATGAAAGTGAAAAGTGAAAGTGAAGTTGCTCAGTCGTGTCCGACTCTTAGTGCGTTCTGAGAGTAAAAGAATTAGAAACCTAGAGAGGGAATGTCTAGGCCACACTGGAAAAGACGCTTCGTTATACTGAGAACCTCTGGATTATGCAGAATGTGGTCTCTTGGCTGGAAAATCACAGCAGTCTAGCCTTCAGCCTCAAGAGATCCAGAGGTCTGTGGTTACAGGACACCATAGGATTTGTAAAGCAGTGAAGACAGAAATGGAAATTAGGAAAGAACTATTTATACGCAAGATATTTTTATATAATATATATAACTTTACGAGTTTTTTTTTACATTTAAATCAACTTTTTAGAACAGTTTTAGATTTACAGAAAAACTGAAAAGAGTGCAGTTTCCATACATATCTTATATATTAATTTTATTTTCAGAGATAAATGAATTTATTACAGCACAGCAGGAAGCATGGACATCTGTATATTTGTATCTTATATTTTTACATGAAGACTTTCTTATTCTGAAATATTTTAATAAGGAAATAAAGAACAAAAAATGTAGTAGAAAATCAGAAAACGTACCATCTTCACTGTTTTGCCACTCCCTAAACATGAGATTTTTTAGCAAACACTTAAACAACTTTGAATCTGAGTTGTGTCACTTATAAAACAGAAATAAAACTAGTGTTTCATACAGTTGCTATGGTGACAACGTAATAAAGTACACCTGTGAAATGTCTGTATATGGACCTATTATAGACTCTGGAACACTGATCAAATTGTAGTTCTAGTAATTATTCTGTGGTGCCCTATGATATTTTAAGTGGTTGAATACAGTACATGAGCTGACATTCAAGAGTTACTGTCATTAGCTTGTCATAGTGTGGGCAGCTGACTCAAGTAAGGATTACTAAATTGATGTTGGAAAAAAAATTAAAATCATTAAACAATTGAATTTCCACTTGTAAAAACAAGTGGAGATTTTCCACTATGAAAATAAATATCATAAAATTTTAGATGATCTAATAACAATTTTCCACAAATAAAACATTTAATATGAATGATGAAGGGTGTGAAAAAGAAATAGTCCATAAGTGTCTAAAGTTTACTGTCCTTACCTGCTAGGATAAGGAGCGGAGATAATGTATCTGGAAGGGTTTTATGAACCAGAGGGGAAACAAGGATTTTCCTAACTTGCTGAGGGACTTGGGGAGGTTTGTAATAGATTGTTATCAATGGTTATCTCTGGGTGATGGGATTTGGAGGCAATTTTTTTTTTTTCTACTTTTTAACTTGCCTAAATTTCTTACAATGAACATGCATTGTTCCTTTGTAATAAAAGTTGTTTAAATGCTAAGTGTTGTCAGTGTTCCAAGGAGATAGATGGTGGGTTACCTTAGCTTGTTAAAACAAAAACTATGAATCCTTTACTTACTTTTTGGGGCTAAAAAAAAAAAAAAAGCTATGGATCTTGAAAAGCTCTATCAGCTTCTAAGCATGCTCTCCACACTTCACATTTCCAAGATAAGCCACCAAGAAGGTGGAAAGAGTCATAAAATCAGTGGACAAAGTGTACACTACTTCAGTCGCTTTTGAGATCCACAGTATCTCATCAGTCTCAGGTATACAAGGTTGAATTTTCTCTTTAATATAACAACTAGTCTTGAAAGAAAATCTGCTTAACAGTCACCTGAAAATTCAAGAGAGCACTAAAAATAAAGAACATTTTTTTTTCCAAAAGCATGGTCCACACAAACTGGCTTGAATAAACGCATTACTGAAAGTAGATACCACATATTAACCCTGCCCTTTATTTGTGGAGGTCATTGTTTTATGTAATTTGCTGTTGTTTAGTTGCAAAGTCATCAGAGAAGGTAATGGCACTCTACTCCAGAACTCTTGCCTGGAAAATCCCATGGACAGAGGAGCCTGGTGGGCTACAGTCCATGGGGTCGCAAAGAGTCGGACGTGACTGAGCGACTTCCCTTTCACTTTTCACTTTCATGCATTGGAGAAGGAAATGGCAACTCATTCCAGTGTTCTTGCCTGGAGAATCCCAGGGGTGGCGGAGCCTGGTGGATTGCTGTCTATGGGGTCCCACAGAGTCGGACACGACTGAAGTGAGTTAGCAGCGGCAGCAGCAGTTGCAAAGTCAGGTCTGACTCTTGTGTGATCCTGTGGACTGTAGCCCACCAGGCTCCTCTGTCCATGGGATTTCCCAGGCAAGAATACTGCAGTTCGTAGACATTCCATTCTCCAGGGGATCTTTCTGACCCAGGGATTGAACTGGTGTCTTCTGCATTGACAGGCAGATTCTTTACCACTGAGCCACCAGAGAAGCCCATTTTATGTAATTGAAAGTGAAAATGAAAGTGTTAGTCACTCATTTGGATCCCATGTCTGACTCTCTGTGACCCCAGTGACTGTAGCCCACCAGGTTCATCTGTCCATGGGATTTCCCAAGCAAGGATACTGGAGTGTGTAGCCAGTTCCTTCTCCAGGGGATATCCCCAACCCAGGGATGGAACTCAGGTCTCCTGCATTCCAGGCAGATTCTTTCCATCTGAGCCAACAATTGGGAAGCCCCCAAACAAGATGTAGGTGTTGGGGATCTCATACTGGTCTTTGCTACTCAAGTGTTGTCCCCTGACCTGGGAGGCTGTTTGACAATCAAAACCTCAACCTCTACCCTAGATCTGTATTTTGACAGGCTCTGCATGTGACAGATGATTGGTAGGCACATTCAACTTTAAGAACTATTGATCTATTGAATGTTCAACTCTTTCTGAGCTGCCCTATCTGATGGTTTTGGCTAAGAGATCCAGCTGTTTTGGAAGCACTTATGGAATGTGGAGGTCAGTCACTGGTATCAGCACTTCCAAGGATCTCATCTTTGTTGATTCATCTAAAAAAGCCTGTCCAAACAAGTCAGGAGTAAAGAGGAAAGGTGGGGTAATCCTTCAAAGAAATTATCATGACCCAGCAATCCTACTGCTGGGCATACACACTGAGGAAGCCAGGATTGAAAGAGACACGTGTACCCCAGTGTTCATTGCAGCACTATTTATAATAGCCAGGACATGGAAGCAACCTAGATGTCCATCAGCACATGAATGGATAAGAAAGCTGTGGTACATATACACAATGGAGTATTACTCAGCCATTAAAAAGAATACATTTGAATCAGTTCTAATGAGGTGGATGAAACTGGAGCCTATTATACAGAGTGAAGTGAGCCAGAAAGAAAAACACCAATACAATATACTAACGCATATATATGGAATTTAGAAACATGGTAATGATAACCCTGTACGCGAGACAGCAAAAGAGACACAGATATATAGAACAGTCTTTTGGACTCTGTGGGAGAGGGAGAGGGTGGGATGATTTGGGAAAATGGCATTGAAACATGTATGATATCATATATGAAACAAATCACCAGTCCAGGTTCGATGCAGGATACTGGATTCTTGGGGCTGGTGCACTGGGACAACTCATAGGGATGGTACAGGGAGGGAGGAGAGAGAGGGGTTCAGGATGGGGAGCACATGTATACCTGTGGTGGGTTCATGTTGACGTATGGCAAAACCAATACAATATTGTAAAGTAATTAACCTCCAATTAAAATAAATAAATTTATATTAAAAATAAAAAAGAAATTATCAGAGCTTTGTGCAACTCCCCCCATTTCAGAAATTCATCATATTTTAAATAATAATTGAAAAGAATCTAATGTTAATCAATAAGAAATTAAAGAAATTATGGTGCATCTAATGGCTGCAAAGTAGCCATTAAAATGGAGAAGGCGATGGCACCCCCACTCCAATACTCTTGCCTGGAAAATCCCATGGACAGAGGAGCCTGGTGGGCTGCAGTCCATGGGGTCCCTAGAGTTGGACACGACTGAGCGACTTCACTTTCACTTTTCACTTTCATGAGTGGAGGAGGAAATGGTAACCCACTCCAGTGTTCTTGCTTGGAGAATCCCAAGGATGGGGGAGCCTGGTGGGCTGCCGTCTATGGGGTTGCACAGAGTCGGACACGACTGAAGCAACTTAGCAGCAGCAGCAGCCATTAAAAATCATGTCACAGGAGAAAGTTTATTGGCTTGGGAAAATACCCACATCATATTTTCCTAAGTGAACAAAACTGGCTACAAAATATGGCCTGATTCCATTTTCGTGTTTTAAATACACATATATGCACAACAAGAAAAACTGAAAGAACATACGCTGATGTGTTAGCAATGGTTACAGATTTAAAGGGATTTTTCTTTTCACTGCACTTTTCACGTTTTCTGTGTCAAAGCAATGTTCATTTTGTACAAAGAGAAATCGTGTTATAACCAAAGAACACAACCCTATATTTCTGGCTATAAATGATAGAATTTTTTTTTTTCAAGTAGGCACTCATTTCTGCTTTGAATCAACTAGAGCCAATCAATATTCAATATTGACACTGACTTACTTTTGCACTAGAACCATAGGTTTTCATCCTGGCTACGTATTGTTGTCACCTGGGGAGCTTCAAAACAAACTAACAACAACAAAAAAGAACTGGTTTCTGCCCCCAAACCCCTTGGCACTTGGAATTTTTTAAAAGGCTTCTAAGAATTGAGAACCACTCAACTGAATGGGAGGATATTCGTGGTTAAGTTCATTTCTGAAAGCAATGTACTACGTTATGTGTTTTAGTTATGAAACCTATGGTTATATATTTTAGGTTGTTTATTTTATTTATTTATTTTTTTTAATTTTTATTTTTTAGTTTGTTTTGCTTTACAATACTATACTCATTTTGCCATACATTGACATAAATCAGCCATAAGTATACCTGAGTTCCCAATTCAGACCCCCCCTCCCCCTCCCTCCCCACACCATCCCTCAAGATCATCCC
>SJYA01000400.1:392153-594746 GCA_006410615.1 Neotragus moschatus | reverse complement strand
TTCATTTGCTATTATTTTCTCCCATTCTGAAGGCTGTCTTTTCACCTTGTTTATAGTTTCCTTTGTTGTGCAGAAGCTTTTAATTTTAATTAGATCCCATTTGTTTATTTTTGCTTTTATTTCCAGTATTCTGGCAGGTGGATCATAGAGGATCCTGCTGTGATTTATCAGAGAGGGTTTTGCCTATGTTCTCCTCTAGGAGTTTTATTGTTTCTTGTCTTACGTTTAGATCTTTAATCCATTTTGAGTTTATTTTTGTGTATGGTGTTAGAAAGTGGTCTAGTTTCATTCTTTTACAAGTGGCTGACCAGTTTTCCCAGCACCACTTGTTAAAGAGATTGTCTTTAATCCACTGTATAGGTTTTTAAAATCCTCCCACTACCATTTTATTTAGCAATATACAACAAACATTTATTGAACATCTAGACTATTTTGTTCTCTGTGAGTCCCACAGTAACCCAGAAGGTCAACTGGGGAGGTAGTAAGTCCATCACATGGAGGGGATGGCTCAGATCTCACAGTTCTTTTGGGACAGGGCTCAAATCTGGATTCCCAGAAGCTGAAGCCACTGTTCTTCCATCACCACATGGTTCCTAGTGTTCCAGATTTATGTTCAGCTTTAAGAAGGCATTTTTCTAGTTCGTGGTTCTCTTTCTGAGGACTGCTGTCATGATCATTTTCTTGCCAGAGCTGTCACCAGACCCTTGCTCAAAACTCACCAACCCCCATCTTTAACAGGAACCAATATAAATCTCTAAGTCAGAGAGTCTGAAAATAAGAAAGGAAGCTATAGGAAGAGAAAAACAAACACCAGATGGAACCAGCTGAAACCAAGATGGCAATGAATCTGACCCTCCACAGACCCTGAGTCTCATTACATGCTGATTTCACTACATTAGCGTGTTAAATGACACACCTCTGGCGCGGCACTGAAGCGGGAAGTAAAGGACCAAAAAAGGATAAAAAGAGGGTGGCACCCCTCTTCCTCAGACAGCCCTGCCCTTCCCTGGAAAACTACTGCGTATACCTCCTCGTCATTGGCTTCACTCCTTCACCCTGTCTTCACTCTAAAATCAAATCCTTCTTGCCAGGAGTGCTGGAAGTTCATCTGTGAACAAAGTTCCCGCTTCTCCATTCTTTGGCCATTGAATAAAGCTTGCACTGCTTCAGTCTCAGCTTTGGTTTTATTTTCAGCTGCACCAACCCTAACAAGAAAAGAAACTTCCCCACACAGGCAGAGGGCCATGGCCAAACTAGGGTCTGAGCAGGGTCCGCAAGACTTAAATTGGTGACACTGTGGGGGGCTTAGGTGCTAAGGGGTTCAGAGCTTCTGAGTAAGACAACCAGAGACTTGGTGTGACATATCCCAGATGAATTTAGATTTTAGCAATAGCGTCCTACAAGTAGAGTCCACTGGAACCAGCTGGAATTTACCTACTGTCAAACAATTCTGGTAGCTTAGCCACTAAGTCATGTCTGACTCTTGCTACCCTCCGAACTGTAGCCTGCCAGGCTCCTCTGTCCCTGGGATTCTCCAGGCAAGAATACTGGAGTGGGTTGCCATNGTCCACTGGAACCAGCTGGAATTTACCTACTGTCAAACAATTCTGGTAGCTTAGCCACTAAGTCATGTCTGACTCTTGCTACCCTCCGAACTGTAGCCTGCCAGGCTCCTCTGTCCCTGGGATTCTCCAGGCAAGAATACTGGAGTGGGTTGCCATTTCCTTTTCCAGGGAATCTTCCCAATCCAGGGATTGAACCCAGGTCTCCTGCATTGCAGGCAGATTCTCTATTCACTGAGCTACTAAAATGCAAATTGTTTAAAAGACTATTTCTCTGAATATTTTAGCTGTTGACTTCCTCTATACCTTCACAGCATAAATGTATGTCTTATTATCTGGAATCGTTTACATGCTTAGTACACTCTGGGCAATAGGCATGGTTTTAAAATAAAAAAGCATTTCACCAAGTGTATTAAATAAAGAAGAAAAAAGGGATGAAAAGAATGTGAGGCTATTTGTACTAAATATCAAACTATTGTTTATGTTACGTGTGATTAAATCTGAATAATTTTTAATGGAAAATGGTTACAATGTTTTTCTAAATCCCAGCACTAAAAGAAACAACCAAATCTGACTGAAACCACGACCTCCCTGTTGGTGGTGAGAAGTCAACGGCGGCCTTGGTGCCCTTGGAGCCTGCAGGTTGAGAGTCGTGCAGTTGCTGCCACCTCGTGGGCAGTTCAGATAGTGCAGCCAGGGAGGCAGTCTTGGCCACCCAAGGGAACAAATGCTCCACAACCCAGCTAGTCACTGACACATTTATAATGCTTCAGCTGAGCTCACTTATTACGTTGGAAGCCGAAAGACCTGTGCGGTTTATTATGGGTTTGTGGTGTTTATTAATCCACAACGATATTGTTTTTGATAGACAACCTAAGATTAAGGCTAATAAAAGTCTATGGGAATGTGGACTCAATAATTTTGTTGGCTTGGGAACAAAGAAGAAAGTCAGTAAATAGTACCTGGATCCTCCAGTAATTACTCCATCTTATAAATTACTGTTTTCTCTTATTCCAGCTCATAGTCTGTCATTCTAGAAAGTATGATATATTAATTTTTAGCTAAGAAATATCCACAGGGAGTAATCAGAGTCGGCACTGTACAGTGAAAAAGATTACCATTGGAATTATTTATAAATGACATCAGCTCACTGAATATTAACAAAGTGATTTTCATCTGCTTATTAAATATCCAGAGATACATACGCACTGAATCATGTTGTTCTAGCTGACATTTGAAAGGTTATGTGTTATTCAAGAAAGAAACTTCCACCTTCAGGGTGCCATCATGGAAATTCCTTCCTATTCTTTTTCTTTTTTCCTTTTAAATTTCATTTAAATTTTAATTATTATTAAATAGTTAAGTCCTACACAATAAAAATATGAAATTGATCACGGCTGACCCCATCACTCAGCTTAAGAAGGGAAGTGAAGTCATTCAGTCGTGTCCCACTCTTTGAGACCCCACGGACTATAGCCCACTAGGCTCCTCTGTCCGTGGGAATTCTCCAGGCAAGAAGACGAGTGGGTTGCTATTTCCTTCTCCAGGGGATCTTCCCAACCCAGGGATAAAACCTGGGTGTCCCATGTTGCAGGCAGACTCTTTACCCTGTGCACCACCAGGGCTACAGCTTAAGAAACACGATGTAATCAACACGGGGAAACCCTCTATGAACCACCGCTGCGTGCTCTTCCTTCCCATCACTTCACACTTTCCACTCCTGTGAACCCCTGAATTTGGTGTTTGTCCTTCCCATTTGTCTCTTTATGCTTTGTATCAGTTCAGTTCAGTCGCTCAGTCGTGTCTGACTCCTTGCGACCCCATGAATCGCAGCACGCCAGGCCTNCCGCTGCGTGCTCTTCCTTCCCATCACTTCACACTTTCCACTCCTGTGAACCCCTGAATTTGGTGTTTGTCCTTCCCATTTGTCTCTTTATGCTTTGTATCAGTTCAGTTCAGTCGCTCAGTCGTGTCTGACTCCTTGCGACCCCATGAATCGCAGCACGCCAGGCCTCCCTGTCCACCATCTCCCGGAGTTCACTCAGACTCACGCCCATCGAGTCAGCGATGCCATCCAGCCATCTCACCCTCGGTCGTCCCCTTCTCCTCCTGCCTGTACATAGAGAGATATATAATGTTTTCTATACATGTCTATATACATATATAGTGTGTTTTCATATTTTAAAAACTGTGTTCAAATGGCTTTTTTTTTCTGTAACTTGAACCTTTTTTCCTTCAATGTTATGATTTGTGAGATTCAGCCATTGCACTGCTTTCCTAGGGCTACTGTAACAAATGGCCATAAACTTGGTGTCTTAAAGCAAGAGCAATTCATTCTCTCATAGTTCTGGGAGCTAAAAGCTGTAATCAAGGTATCCTCAGGGCTTTCCCTCCCTCAGGACACAGAAGCATCTGTTCATTCCCTGCCTCCTCCAGCCTCTAACAGCTTCAGACACTCCTTGGTTCGGGGCTCCATCCCTGCAGTCTCTGTTTCCACCTCCACATGGCCTTCTGTCCTATGTCTGTGTCATTGGAGTTAGGACCAATCCTCACAATCCAGGATGATCTTCTCCCAAGATCATTACCTACATGTGCAAAGCCTCCAGATATTATGTAGTGGAGGCAGGTTTCCAACCCACACACTTTGACTAACCTCTCTGATAGCTGGATTATGATAGTTGGATTACATGTCTCTAAGCTCAGGTGGCTGGGACTTCTGCTTATTTAAATAAAAGGCATTTTGTGTGGCACTGGTTCTAAAACTCAGCCCGAATAGGTGAAAACTAGTCCTGCGAGGTTGCAGGTGGAAGAAATGGCACACTGGCTGGGGAGGCAGGAAATCTGGGTTCTGGAGTCAGTCCTCTGCATACGTGCATGCTAGGTCACTTCAGTTGTGTTCAGCTCTTTGCAGCCCACCAGACTCCTCCTGTCCATGGGATTCTCCTGGCAAGAATACTGCAGTGGGTGCCATGATCTCCTCCAGGGAATTCTCCTGACTCAGGGATTGAACCATGTCTCTTATATCTCCTGCACTGGCAGGCAGATTCTTTACCATGAGTGCCACCTGGGAAGCCCCAGTCAATCCTCTCTTGACCCCCAAACTCCAAAGGACAGGAAGGCATTTTGTTCCTGTTCCTCTTCCAAACCATTTACCTGATTTAACTGGCAGGAAGGTTGAGAAGAAATAGCTACTGGCTCACTCCCTAAGTTTGGACTTGAAGTGCAGAGTGGGATTTTTAAAAAATACTTACCTTTTCCTTTTTTATTACTAAAGTAAATAATCTTATGGAAATTTGAAAATGTAAGGAAAAATTACTTTTAAGCNTCCTGGCAAGAATACTGCAGTGGGTGCCATGATCTCCTCCAGGGAATTCTCCTGACTCAGGGATTGAACCATGTCTCTTATATCTCCTGCACTGGCAGGCAGATTCTTTACCATGAGTGCCACCTGGGAAGCCCCAGTCAATCCTCTCTTGACCCCCAAACTCCAAAGGACAGGAAGGCATTTTGTTCCTGTTCCTCTTCCAAACCATTTACCTGATTTAACTGGCAGGAAGGTTGAGAAGAAATAGCTACTGGCTCACTCCCTAAGTTTGGACTTGAAGTGCAGAGTGGGATTTTTAAAAAATACTTACCTTTTCCTTTTTTATTACTAAAGTAAATAATCTTATGGAAATTTGAAAATGTAAGGAAAAATTACTTTTAAGCCCACTATTCTATTTCTCATATGCACAATCTAATTTTATAACTTACAATAATATATCATTTTCTTTGTTGCTATATAATCTTCATAAATAATTTTTTAAGACAAGTGTTTTCATCTCCATTTTACAGTTACAGAAACTGACGCTCAGGAGACTGACTTACTAAAGATCCCACAGTTAGTAAGTGATAAAGCTGAGGACCATAAAGAAATTGTAATTTATAGTGCCTAAAACCCTATAATTGGTACAAGGTTAAATTCACATATGCGGATATTTCTAGTAACCATCCAGTAACATTTACACAACAGCTTCCAGTTGTCTGTGGCCACATGACAAAGTACCTCAAAACCTAGTGCCTTGAAACGATGGTTGCTTTTATTTTCCTCATGGATTTGTAGTTTGTGTAGGGCTTGGCAAGGACAGTTTGTCTTTGCTTCCCGAGGCATATCTGGGAGTGGCTAGACTGGTGGTGGGACCACCTGCAGGCTTGCTTAGTCACAGGTTGCCAGGTGATGCCGGCTGGGATGCAGCTGAGCTATGACCAGAATATCTCCACACAGCCCTTCCCTGTGGCTGCCTGGCTGCCTCCCACAAGGGGAGCTGGGTTCCAAAGGCAAACATGAAAAGAAACAAGGCAAAACTGCCTCCCCTTTTGTGGTCTTGAGAAGTTATACAGGATCACTTCTGCCTGCCATGCTCTATTAATATTTGTTAGAAGCAAGTCATAGAGGCCAGTCAATGTTCAAGAGATGGGGAATTAGGCTCTATCTTTGGTTGGGAAGGATATCAAAGAATTTGTAAACATGTTTTAAGACCTCACAATCTGCCCATTGGATATGAATTAGTTACATTTCCCCCTACATGTAAGATATACTCCCTCCCCTCTTTCTAGATCCTTCAAACGTTGTCCCTAGGTAGCATCAGGTTTTAGGTCTGTGATCAGGTCCCAGGATGGTTGAGGCTCTTTGGGTTCTGTCCCCTGAGTGTCACTCCTCCCAGTCTGAAGATCTGTGAACTGAGAGAAAAGCTGTCTGCCCACCACATCCAATACACAGAGGTGGGTCCAGCTACGGACACTGATGTTCAAAATGGGAAGCACACAGCAGTCCCTGGCCCATAGCCGTTCTGAAATCACTGAGCCTGTGCGGCCAGTTCCTTCAGTCTTACTTCCTAGAAGTCGTTCACTATAGCTGGGCTCAATTGCACCCTCTGAGTCATTATTTTAGCCCATCTGTGCAGTTGAGTAGTTCTCTTAGACAGCTTCTTCATTTTTTAAACAGTCTATTTTTTATCTTATTTTGGTCTTCCTTTCTGTGAGCGGAGGCTACCCTTTGTTGCGGTGCACAGGCTTCTCATTGCTGGAGCTTCTCTTGCTGAGGAGCGCCGGCTCTAGAGAGTGGGCCCGGAAGTTGTGGTGCACAGGCTTAGCTGTCTGGTGGCATGCAGGATCTTCCCAGACCAGGGATCCAACCTGTGTCCCCTGCCTTGGCAGGCAGGATTTTTACCAGGACTACCAGGGAAGTCTCTTCATAGACTGCTTCTTGCCCTTTGAGGATTCGAAGGCCTGAATGTCTCTTTTGGCCTAAGCTGATTTTATATATATACATATATATATATATATATATATATATTTTAATGTAGGCTTCTTATCAATCAGTTTATAACCAACTCCATTTAGCAAAAGCCATGCCCACGAATCTCATTCCTCCTGTCTCTACCTTAGTGTATCTGTAAGAATGTCTTTTTTAGTATAAGACTTTCCAAACTGCCCAGGGTTATCTCTGACTCATGGAAACATGGCCTGTTTATCTCTGATTACATTTCTCAGCCCCATACAACCTGCAGGTGGCAAAACGAGGGGGCAACCAAACTTACCCTCTCGGCTGTAACTGGGAAAGGACTATGCATAGGCACCCCATCCCGAGCTCACGTATATCTCTGTAACCTATGAAACTTCCTCGGGACTTTTCCAGAAGAGCTGTTGTTCCGAGAAACTGCCCGCCACAATTGTAACCTGTTATCAATAAACCAATCCTTGAAAAGGTCAACACCTGTAACCAATCAAACTGTTTCCGCTTGCTTGTGCTTAAAAGCTGCCATGTAACAACACTCAGGGTTCTCGCTCCTTGCTTAAGGAGAGGGAACCCGGGCGCGCCGGTACAATAAAATCCTCTTGCTGTTTGCATCGAAACCTGGTCTCGGTGGTCTTTGGGGCGACGGATTCATGGCGAGGAACCGTTGGGTTCAACATATCCAAAACTGCTGTCTGAGAACATCCTTATGGTCTGCAGGCCTTTTGTACACTTGAAAGAATGTATGATGCAACACCTTGAAACTACCTGAGGTCTTTATCTGACTGCCTTTTTGAAGCAATCTCTCAGAGCTATCTGAGGTGTTGCCTCCCAGGCTGCAATCCTCATTTTGCCCCAAATAAAACTTAACTAAGAAATCTAAAAAAAAAAAAAAAAAACCTGCCTGAAGTCTTAACAGAGTTCCATAGTCACACCCCTGGCTTATCTCCAGGCTGTGTTTCAATGACCAGATTTGATCTTCACAGGAAGCCACTTCTTTTGCTAAAAGGAGAGGTGAGGAAGAAGAAACTGTTAACCTAGCAATTCCTATTTTTGCTAGATATTTAACAGCTCTTTCTTATTTTCTCTCTCCTCTTGCATTTTATTGTAGTAAGAACAACCAGGCAGCACCTTCAATTCTCTTCCTGAAAATCTGCTTAGGTCATTCAGGTAATTTGGTGTATTTTTGATCTTCCATGTTACTGTAAACTTTCAGTCACTATACATTTCCCCCAAGTAACATTTCCTCACTTTCCTGTCAGCCCTAACCAATAACATCTTCAAGAACCATGAGGTTCCCTTGAATGGTCTCTTGAAGACCCTCCCAAATTCCTGCCCAGCGTTTAAGTTGTTGCCATATATTTTCACTTTTTTTTGGTCATGATACAAAACCCTGTTCTATTTATCTGTTGCTACAAAACAAACCACCCAAAACTTTCGTGACTTAAAACAGCAATGACGTTTACTTACTCATTAATCTGCAATTTCGGAAGAACTCAAGAGAGGATAGTTTCTGCTGTTCTCAGTGTCAGCTGGGCCACCTCAAGAAAACTAGTGGCTAGGTCACCCGGAAACTCACTCACTGACATGTCTGGTAGCTAACGCTGGCTGTCTGCTGGGAGCTCATTGCTAACCGTATTGGAATACCTACACTTGACAACATGTGACCTGCACATGAACTTTCCGTGACACAGCTTGGCTTTGTCACTAAATGGTGGAGCTATCCAAGAANCACTGACATGTCTGGTAGCTAACGCTGGCTGTCTGCTGGGAGCTCATTGCTAACCGTATTGGAATACCTACACTTGACAACATGTGACCTGCACATGAACTTTCCGTGACACAGCTTGGCTTTGTCACTAAATGGTGGAGCTATCCAAGAACAAGCATTCCAAGAGAGGGAGGCGGAGGAAAACTCGTCTCCGAAGTCACTTAGTCTTATTCCTGCCACATTCCATTCTTTGGACATGAGTCACTGAGTCTGGCCCATGTATAAGTGGAGGGGAATTGGACTTCACCTATTCCTGGAAAAGTAGTGTTAGTTGCTCAGTCGTGTCTGACTGTTTGCAACCCATGGACTGTGGCCCGTCAGGCTTCTCTGTCCACAGGATTTTCTAGGTAAGAATACTGGAGTCATCAACTATTCCCTTCTCTATGAGATCTTCCCGACCGAGGGATCGAACCTGAGTCTTCCACATTGCAGGCAGATTCTTCACTGTCTGAGCAAGCAGGGAAGCCACCTATTGCTGGGACGAGTGTCAAAGAATTTGAAGACTTGTTTTAAAACCACCTATAAAATGGCATCCTTAGCACCATTCTGCAGGTGCAAAAGAGACTTCAAAGACTGATTTGCTGAAGGTCTTATAGTTAGTAAGTGATAAAGTTTAGAACCATAGCGTGTACTCTCCATAGTTAATTACAAAATATCTCATGTACAATCTGTAAAGTGCTATAATGCTACGTTTCACCTAGGAAAGCAGAGCTGTAGATGTGTGAAGGAGAGGGAGGCCATGGCAGAAACTTTCTAGTAGGCCTTTGCACACATAAAATACTCCAGTAATGTTAGAATATACACAGAGCACTAGTTCATGCATGTAATATCTGTGAAAATTCTCAAATGGCACATTTCTGGATTCATATGATTTCAATTGTTAATTGAGTGAACACTAAGATGATTTCACTTGAACTTTTCTAGCTTCTTAACACAAGGATGGAGAAGGCAATGGCACCCGAATCCAGTACTCTTGCCTGGAAAAATCCCATGAACAGAGAAGCCTGGTAGGCTGCAGTCCATGGGGTCGCTAAGGGTCGGACATGACTGAGCAACTTCACTTTCACGCACTGGAGGAGGAAATGACAACCCACTCCAGTGTTCTTGCCTGGAGAATCCCAAGAACGGGGAAGCCTGGTGGGCTGCTGTCTATGGGGTCACACAGAGTCGGACACGACTGAAGCAACTTAGCANGGGTCGCTAAGGGTCGGACATGACTGAGCAACTTCACTTTCACGCACTGGAGGAGGAAATGACAACCCACTCCAGTGTTCTTGCCTGGAGAATCCCAAGAACGGGGAAGCCTGGTGGGCTGCTGTCTATGGGGTCACACAGAGTCGGACACGACTGAAGCAACTTAGCAGGAGCAACACAAGGAAACCTACCAGCCATATGGGTTATGAATCAAGGAACTTGATTACTTTTGTGTGTAATGAAATAAGAATTTATTCTGCTGTTAGTGTTCTTTTTAAATATAATTTTCCTTTATTTAGATAGCTATTTTTGGCTGTGCTGGGCCTTCATTGCTACCTACATGGACTTTTCTCTAGTCGTGGCAAGTGGAGACTACTCTCTATTTGCGATGCTTGGGCTTCTCATTGTGGTGACTTCTCTTGTTGTGGGGCATGGGCTCTGGGGTGCTGGGGTTTCAGTAGTTGTGGCTCCCAGGCTCCAGAGTACAGGCTCAACAGTTACGGCAAACAGTCTTAGCTGCTCCAAGGCATGTGGGATCTCCCTGGCCCAGGGATCAAACCTATGTCTCCTGCACTGGCAGGCAAATTCTTTACCCCTGGTGGGCTTCTTTTAATGATGTGTTAAAATTGTTCTTTTAGAGAATCAAACTGTCATAATGACCAAAAACATCTTCAGTCCTGACTTCAGAGCACCTAACCAAGTTCTATACTTCTATCAACCACTCTCCAGTTTGACGCGCAATGCTGGCTCCATATTTGGCTAANCCAAGAGAGGGAGGCGGAGGAAAACTCGTCTCCGAAGTCACTTAGTCTTATTCCTGCCACATTCCATTCTTTGGACATGAGTCACTGAGTCTGGCCCATGTATAAGTGGAGGGGAATTGGACTTCACCTATTCCTGGAAAAGTAGTGTTAGTTGCTCAGTCGTGTCTGACTGTTTGCAACCCATGGACTGTGGCCCGTCAGGCTTCTCTGTCCACAGGATTTTCTAGGTAAGAATACTGGAGTCATCAACTATTCCCTTCTCTATGAGATCTTCCCGACCGAGGGATCGAACCTGAGTCTTCCACATTGCAGGCAGATTCTTCACTGTCTGAGCAAGCAGGGAAGCCACCTATTGCTGGGACGAGTGTCAAAGAATTTGAAGACTTGTTTTAAAACCACCTATAAAATGGCATCCTTAGCACCATTCTGCAGGTGCAAAAGAGACTTCAAAGACTGATTTGCTGAAGGTCTTATAGTTAGTAAGTGATAAAGTTTAGAACCATAGCGTGTACTCTCCATAGTTAATTACAAAATATCTCATGTACAATCTGTAAAGTGCTATAATGCTACGTTTCACCTAGGAAAGCAGAGCTGTAGATGTGTGAAGGAGAGGGAGGCCATGGCAGAAACTTTCTAGTAGGCCTTTGCACACATAAAATACTCCAGTAATGTTAGAATATACACAGAGCACTAGTTCATGCATGTAATATCTGTGAAAATTCTCAAATGGCACATTTCTGGATTCATATGATTTCAATTGTTAATTGAGTGAACACTAAGATGATTTCACTTGAACTTTTCTAGCTTCTTAACACAAGGATGGAGAAGGCAATGGCACCCGAATCCAGTACTCTTGCCTGGAAAAATCCCATGAACAGAGAAGCCTGGTAGGCTGCAGTCCATGGGGTCGCTAAGGGTCGGACATGACTGAGCAACTTCACTTTCACGCACTGGAGGAGGAAATGACAACCCACTCCAGTGTTCTTGCCTGGAGAATCCCAAGAACGGGGAAGCCTGGTGGGCTGCTGTCTATGGGGTCACACAGAGTCGGACACGACTGAAGCAACTTAGCAGGAGCAACACAAGGAAACCTACCAGCCATATGGGTTATGAATCAAGGAACTTGATTACTTTTGTGTGTAATGAAATAAGAATTTATTCTGCTGTTAGTGTTCTTTTTAAATATAATTTTCCTTTATTTAGATAGCTATTTTTGGCTGTGCTGGGCCTTCATTGCTACCTACATGGACTTTTCTCTAGTCGTGGCAAGTGGAGACTACTCTCTATTTGCGATGCTTGGGCTTCTCATTGTGGTGACTTCTCTTGTTGTGGGGCATGGGCTCTGGGGTGCTGGGGTTTCAGTAGTTGTGGCTCCCAGGCTCCAGAGTACAGGCTCAACAGTTACGGCAAACAGTCTTAGCTGCTCCAAGGCATGTGGGATCTCCCTGGACCAGGGATCAAACCTATGTCTCCTGCACTGGCAGGCAAATTCTTTACCCCTGGTGGGCTTCTTTTAATGATGTGTTAAAATTGTTCTTTTAGAGAATCAAACTGTCATAATGACCAAAAACATCTTCAGTCCTGACTTCAGAGCACCTAACCAAGTTCTATACTTCTATCAACCACTCTCCAGTTTGACGCGCAATGCTGGCTCCATATTTGGCTAAGTAAGAGTTGGACTGTGAAGAAAGCTGAGCGCCGAAGAATTGATGCTTTTGAACTGTGGTGTTGGAGAAGACTCTTGAGAGTCCCTTGGACTGCAAGGAGATCCAACCAGTCCATTCTGAAGGAGATAGGCCCTGGGATTTCTTTGGAGGGAATGATGCTAAAGCTGAAACTCCAGTACTTTGGCCACCTCATGCGAAGAGGTGACTCATTGGAAAAGTCTCTGATGCTGGGAGGGATTGGGGGCAGGAAGAGAAGGGGACGACCGAGGATAAGATGGCTGGATGGCATCACTGACTTGATGGGCGTGAGTCTGAGTGAACTCCGGGAGTTGGTGATGGACAGGGAAGCCTGGCGTGCTGCAGTTCATGGGGTCGCAAGAAGTCGGACACAACTGAGCGACTGAACTGAAGAGAACACAGGGGAGCCCTTTAATATAACATGATATTGGGCTTTTTGGCTTCTCATAAAGAGGCCATATGCTCACCAACTTTTGCCCATAGGTATTTTTGGTCTCAAAGTTAAATTTTGATGAGTGATCAGCTTTCCTTGTCAAATACTTCGTGTTTCCTTTTCTTAAGTGGCATTTACCTTCGTCTGTGCGTTTGCATTTGAACACAAGCACATGTCCTGATGTGATCGTGTTCCAGCTAGTTTCTCAGTTGTTTATTGCTGATAGGCCTTTGAATTTTCTTGGCAAGCCTGTTGTTTTGCAATGAGGAAAAACAATCAAATGATGATATATTAAATAAAGTGTTGTGTCCAGCAATGTAAGAAAATATCTTCTGAGAAGTAAAAATAACTTTCCCTGACACTATTATGTCCTTATGATCATGTTTAGTCTGGGTAGTTTTTCTGGAACAAAACACCAGTGCTTATTGATTTTGGCTCGTATTCCCTAAATTGGTCAAAATCTACAATCTTAACCATTAGGTACAGTATTAAATCTCCAAGGACCAAGATATTTAGCTTAATTTCTCCCTCTCTTGCAGCAATAGCAAACACAATCAGCATTGTTTGGTTTAGATGGTGTTTGCCTTAAAAGAATAATGTATTGTGCTTCGAGGAAAGTAAGGCATTTAGACAATCTTGCTTAGGAATTTATCACCAGGATCTGCTATTTTCCCCATTGCTTTGGCTCAGGGTTTCTCCCTTTTGCTCCCTTCCTCCAAGTTGTTCTGAGCCACATGGATTTGATTCTGGTCCATCTCTAACTCTTTCCTCTGTTTATTCCTTACCTTAGTTTTATCTTTTCTGTCACGTTTACAAGGACCACTCACTTTGTCTCATTTCTAGAGTCCTCAATACCTAGATTACAAAGTTTTACTCCACCCTTAAGCCTTGAGAATTCTAGATGATTCTGCTACAGAAAGATGGAAATGGTAGTGTAAATTGAGTACAGTTTGTAAAATAACAGAGACTCACAGCATTCTAGCTTGAGCCTAGGGCAGTGCCTGTGCACAGAGGAGGTTTTCAATAAGCAGTTGGTGAGTGAAAAAGAAGGACCTGTTTTGGGCAAGAATGGAGAGATCAAGTGACTTGTTTGAGGCTACACTCAGGGACAATGTAGGAGTTCTTACCAGAATCCAGATCATCCCTGTTGTATCACGCTTCTACACTACCCAGCTTCTAGTAATTTGCATTACCTTTGCAAACTTATGAATGTTTATGCCCTGGAGATCTGGGGGTCAACAGTGCTACAAAGCAAGAGGACCCATGGGCCAATCTGAAGTCTGACCAAGTTGGGCTCTTAGCGGATGCTTTGGTCCTCTTTCCTGGGGTTAAGAAAGCATTTCTTTTACTTTTAAAAATATTGTCTCTGATTTCTTGTTAAATAGATTAAATCAAGATTTGGATAATGTCAACCAGGCAGATGGGTTTCTGATAATACATAATTTTAAGTACTTGTAAATGTTAATCTTAGTACAAAAGCAGTGCATGTTAATTATAGGAAATATAGGTAAAATAAAGATAGGTAAATTTTAAATGCCCATGTGTGCCTGCATTCAGTCATGTTTGACTTTCTGCTACCCTTTGGACTGTAGCCCACCAAGCTCCTCTGTTCATGGGATTCTCCAGGTAAGAATATTGGAGTGGGTTGCCATGCCCTCCTTCAGGGGATCCTCCTGACCCAGAGATCAAACCCGAGTGTGTTATGTCTCCTGCTTTGGCAGGCGGGTTCTTTACCACTAGCGCCAGCTGGGAAGCCGGCCATTATCCTACTCTGCCCCAAAGAGAACCATCATCAACTAATTAACTATTTGGTACATTATGCTTTTGGTTATGTACTAATATATGTACATTTATACACACACGCACACACACAGACGTACACTCACATTTACAATTGTTTTATATATTGTTTATTTAACTTCACAATATTTTTCAAAATTAAGTACTCACTTACAACATAATTTTTGACAACATAATTTTTTATAGCATAACATTGTATTTATCCAGCCTATTGAACATTGTTTCCAAAGACAAGAAAACTTTAAAGATGATTTGCATACGGACAGAGCAAGAATGATTCTCTGTTCCCACTTGCTTGCAAGCCAGTGCTCTGGAAATAAGAGGGTGCAGGACAGCATGCACTGGCTTGCCTAAGGAAGGGTCTAGCAGGTCGTCCGAGGAAACAGCCCTTGACCATCCCATCCTCTGGGCTCCTCTTTTCTTCCTCCCTGAAGGAAGATCAAAGATTTTCACAACTTGCAGATCCTGTGGGTTTTCTTCTTGAAATCAGTCAAGTGTTTGCACTTGGGAAGGTCAGAGACCCAGGAGTTGAATGGGGAGTGAGAAGAACAACTGCATACACCTCATATAGTTATGGAGGGTGGAAATAGAATTTTTAAAGTCTTTTTAATGAAGCAAAGGAATACGTAGGCAGTTCTCCATGGTGATTTAAAATGACAAACTGCAGGTTAGGAAGGACGTGTGTATGTGTATGTGTGTGTGTGTGAGACAGAGAGAGACACAGACAGAAAATGGGAGCAGAAGGCTAGGTGAAAAAGGAATGATTTTCTACCCCATGGGAACTGGGTCATAGTCACTAGTCCACACTCATGCACACATCTGAGTTATATTTATACCTTTGCTCCCCTGGTATAAAGTCACACTTGAAAGTTGTTACTACCAGGACTTCCCTGGCGGTCTAGTGGTTAAGACTTTACAGTCCCGACGCAAGGGGCATGGACTCAGTCCCTGGTGGGGAAACTAAGATCCCACACGCCGCGTGGTGTGGCCAGTGCAGGTGCATGAAAGGAAGTGAAACGAAAAATAAAAAGTCGCCACTGCTCCCCTACCTCAGCTCTCTTTTACTTTCCTTCTTCCATTTGAATGTTCTAGGTAAATTCACCAGCCCAGATTCTTCCAGTCTGTCTGTTCAAAGGTCCCTTAGCTAGAGATTTGAGGGGAAATCTGAGCTCTGAGAGAAGACGGTTGGGCTGAGAAGGGCAAGCTGCTTCCAGCTCTCTGCCTGCACCCCGGCTGGGTCCTGGTAGAGGACGGAAAACCATTCAGTGGCCCCTGGACACCAGCTTGCCTGAGTTGCCAGGGCTAAGCTGGGGGCTGGCCCCCTGGAGTTGATCCAGTCCAGTTTCAAAGTCCTTCCAGTCCCTGAGCCACAGAACAGGGGACATCACCTCAGAATCTTAACACTGGGGAAATCCCAGACCTAATCCAGCACAATGTTCATCCAATGCTTATGTTTCTTTCTTTCAAGTGAAGTCACTCAGTCGTGTCCGACTCTTTGCAACCCCGTGGACTGTAGTCCACCAGGCTCCTCCGTCCATGGGATTCTCCAGGCAACAATACTGGAGTGGGTTGCCATTTCCTTCTCCAGGGGATCTTCCCGACCCAGGGATCGAACCCAGGTTTCCCACACTGCAGGCTTTAACCTCTGAGTCACCAGGGTATAGACTCACTTTCATTCTACATGAAGGATATTGGTGACAAGTCTCAGTTTAGCCTCAATATGATAGGTTCATATAAATAGCGATAAGCAGATATTAGACACTGATTTGGACTAGGCTTCAGGCTAAATTTCAATCTTGTCATTTTGTCATTGTGTTTAGCTACTCAGTCATGTTTGACTCTTTGTGACCCCATGGACTGTAGTCCCCAGGCTCCTCTGTCCATGGGGATTCTCCAGGCAAGAATACTGGAGTGGGTTGTCATGCCCTTCTCCAGGGGATCTTCCTGACCCAGGGATCAAACTCAGGTCTTCCACATAGAAGGCAGGTTCTTTACCATCTGAGCCACCAGGGAAGCCCAAGAATACTGGATTGGGTAGCCTATCCCTTCTCCAAGAGTTCTTCGCAATCCAAGAATCCAATCAGGGTCTCCTGCATTGCAGGTTAATTCTTTACCAGCTGAGCTACCAGAGAAGCCCAAGTTTCAATCTTAATATTTACCAAATGGAGGAAATTGTTTTTCAAGAGTCTTATCCCAAAGCTGAGGACCATATATCTTTATAGTTGAAATAGGAAAACCCAAAATCCCACGGATAGAGGAGCCTGGGGTCGCGAAGAGTTGGACATGACTCAGTGACTTCACTTTCACTTTTTACTTTCATGCATTGGAGAAGGAAATGGCAACCCACTACAGTGTTCTTGCCTGGAGAATCCCAGGGACGGGGGAGCCTGGTGGGCTGCCGTCTATGGGGTCGCACAGAGTCAGACACAACTAAAGTGACTTAGCAGCAGCAGCAGCATGACTCAGACTGGAAAGGTCCCAGTTATGTACCAGTAGATAGTGAATGAGTCACTATCTACTTGAAAGTCAACCAGAAAGTCTCCCATTTCCAAAAATCCACCTCAGTGACACACTCACTAATCAAATCTGTCATAAAATGTCCTTCTTTTGCACTATATACCTCACTCCCTTTTCACACATTTTTGAGTCCTGACTAGGGGGAAATGATGGTAGCTGACTCCCCTCCTATAGTAAGATCTGAATAAACAGATTTGGAAGGAAAGCTATGACAAACCTAGACAGGATATTAAAAAGTAAAGACATCACTTTGCTGACAAAGGTCCATATAGTCAAAGCTAGAGTTTTTCCCATGGTCATGTACAGATGTGAGAGTTGGACCATAAAGAAAGCTGAACGCTGCAGAATTGATGCTTTTGACCTGTGGTGCTGGAGAAGACTCTTGAGAGTCCCTTGGACTACAAGGAGATCAAACAAAAGGAAATCAGTCCTGAATATTCATTGTAAGGACTGATGCTGAAGCTCCAATGCTTTGGCCACCTGATGTGAAGAGCTGTCTCCTTAGAAAAGACCCTGATGCTGGGAAAGATTGAAGGCAAAAGGAGAAGAGGGTGGCAGAGATGAAATTTTTGGATGGCATCACTGGTTCTATGGACATGAATTTTAGCAAACTCCAGGAGCTGGTGAAACCCGGCGTGCTGTAGTCCATGAGGTCGCAGAGTCGAACACAATTTAATAACTGAACAACAAGGTAATTTTATAGATGTTCTTTGTCTTTCTGACAAAACAGAAGTATACTCTTATCCAGATTTGCAATATAAATTAGCATGCTGGCCTCCCTCCAACATCAGTAGACGTGGGCAGATTGTGGGGTCCAAGACCTTTCACTTATCCAGCATTCTCTCCATCCAAATTTGCCTGTCCTTCAAGTGGGTGGTCTTATGGGTCATGCCTCTGTGGTAAGTGAAGGGAGCCCTTTGTCAGCATGCTCTCTCTCCTCTTCTTTCCTAGCTGCCTAAAGTCTAATGTTCTGTAATTACAGATTTATTCCCTGGGCTCCAGGATTGCTCTTTATGACACTGATAATCATGGAAGAAAGTCCACATCTCAGTAAGAAGAGATGTGGACCCGAGGAGGCACACAGAGAGAATCATCTTGGGTCTTATCTGGGAGGGCTACCAAAAAAGGTGTAAACACTGCAGGTGTCACCAGATTTCTGGGTTCTGGCTAAGGACAGAGGAAGTGCCTGGCTGACTGGAGATTTTTTTTTTTTTGCCCAACAGCCTCTGGAGCTGCAGGCCTCCTAGCCCAGTGCAGCCCAGCCTCTCCTTTACTTCCACCATTTGAGCAGCTGGCTAATTCATCTCTCCACTCTTCATATTTGCAAAGACAAGACTCCTTTGTGCTCCCCAAGGTCCAGGGGCACATGTCAAGTTCTCTAAGTGGTCTGAGAAACTTCTTTCAGATTTAAATGCCCTCTTCTCTGTCCCCATCTTGCCACAAGTTATTGAGAATGGCTTTTGATAACAGAAAAATAGAAATGAGAGGTCACTAAGAAACAAGAAAGGCCAGACATGGAGAAAAAAGGCCAGTAAAACAGGAAGGGAGGTTTAATTCAGCCCCACAACACCCACTGTCCAGGCATTGCTGCTGCTATTGCTGCTAAGTCGATTCAGTCGTGTCCAACTCTGTGCGACCCCATAGACGGCAGCCCACCAGGCTCCGTCGTCCCTGGGATTCTCCAGGCAAGAACACTGGAGTGGGCTGCCATTTCCTTCTCCAATGCATGAAAATGAAAAGTGAAAAGTGAAAGTGAGATCACTCAGTCCTGTCCGACTCTTTGCGACCCCATGGACTATAGCCTACCAGGCATTTCCGTCCATGGGATTTTCCAGGCAAGAGTACTGGAGTGGGGGCCATCACCTTCTCCACTGTCCAGGCACAGAGGGGAGCAACTCTCAGCTGTCCTGCTCCCACACCAGCTTCTCTTCCCCACCACCAGCTGTCTCTCTATCTGCTATCTTTGTGATTAACCTTTCATAAACATTCAACATCTGTCTATCTATTTGGCCCTACCATAAGCCTGGGGGATGCAAATTCCAACTCTCTAGCACTTAAAGAAATCAGGAAAAGTGAAAGTCACTCAGCCTTGTCTAACTCTTTGTGACCCCGTGGACTTAGCTTGCCAGGCTCCTTTGTCCATGGAATTATCCAGGCAAGAGTGGGTTGCCATTCCCTCCTCCAGGGGATCTTCCCGACCCAGGGATTGAACTGGGGTCTCCTACATTGCAGGGGGATTCTTTAGAGAGCTAAAAAGCAACAGGTATGAGTCGGGCTTGTGGCAGGAGCAGGGTTCTGTGAACCCTCTGAGGGGAAATGCTTCCCCCAGACCAAGGGAGCAGTGGGAGGAGCAGTGGTGTAGGAGGGGGGCAGGAGCCAGAGTAGGGCTGTCCTGGGTGACGCCTGACTCAGGTTTTAGAGGAGATGCTGAATTTAGCAAGGCACAGAAGGTGGGGTGATGTTTGGTCTCTTTTACCAGATGTTGACCATCTTGTAAGCTATTTCAGGGAGGTGGTTGGTGCTAAGCCTAGAAAGGAACCAGTACTTAAAGCAGTTAATCTGCCATATCAGTGTAGTATTGTAAACCAGAATAGAGTTGCAGAGACAATTGTGCTTTACAATAGGACTTTAGGTATTCTGTGTACTTATAAATTAGTAACCAGTATTATCTTCACAAGATTTTCCCATCTGTTTTTCCCCTTCTTCTTCACAATCTTTTTATTCTAAAAAGAGATATGATTTCTGTACTAAAGGGGAAAAGTAACTTATGCCAAAGATACCACCTGGGAAAAGATCAATTTAAAATTAAAAAATAAAAAGTTGGGTTGCTCACTTGGAACAAAGTACCGAATTGGCCAGTAGTAGAGCAACTTCACTTTGACTTTTCACTTTCATGCATTGGAGAAGGAAATGGCGACCCACTCCAGGGTTCTTGCCTAGAGAATCCCAGGGACGGGGGAGTCTGGTGGGCTGCCGTCTCTGGGGTCGCACAGAGTTGGACACAACTGAAGCAACTTAGCAGCAGCAGCAGCAGCAGACTCCTTTCTGCAGTCCATGGGGTCATGAAGAGTCAGACACGACTGAAGCAACTTAGCAGCAGCAGCAGACTCCTTTCAGAATCCAACTAAAAAATGCTTTTGCTTTCACATGGTGCATATCCCCTCAAGTAACCTATCCTTGCATGTATTTGTTTTGTCTGTATTCCCATCTCAAAGTGTCAAGCTGTTGGAATAAGATCTCATATTCAGAAAATTTCTCTTGTCCAGTGACACAAACTTAGATGCTCAGACATTTTTAAGTGGAGATCACAATCACTTAATATTCCCTTACAGTTCTTACCTTACAACAAAGGTCAAACTCTCACCTTAATTGCAGGCTATTTAAAACAGGTATGTTTTCTGCAGCATTTAGTTAAGTGAGAATTAAATCTAAATGGATAACAAGCAAGGTCTGGTTTTGGCAAGAAGTTGTAAGGACATTTTGAATAAGGCTGTCCTCTGATCAGCTTTTCCCAACGCGGAGCAGTCATTCTGCAGCTATTTCATTAAAACAAACAAAAAAGACCTTTCTGGTCAAAATCAGTAAAATACTGCATATTATATACTCTGTCTTGTAGATTCACATCATATAAGCATGTTATAATGATATGCTAATTCATATCATTAGCAATGAAAGGGCTTCCCTGGTAGCTCAGCTGGTAAAGAATCTGCCTGCCATGCAGGAGATCCTGGTTCGATTCCTGGATGGGGAAGATTCCATGGAGAAGGAATTGGCCACCCATTCCAGTATTCTTGGGCTTCCCTGGTGGCTCAGCTGGTAAAGAATCTGCCTGCCATGCAGGAGATCCTGGTTCGATTCCTGGATGGGGAAGATTCCATGGAGAAGGAGTAGGCCACCCATTCCAGTATTCTTGGGCTTCCCTGGTGGCTCAGATGGTCAAGAATCTGCCTGCAATGTGGGAGACCTGGGTTCAATCCCTGGGTTGGGAAGATTCCATGGAGTTGGACATGGCAACCCACTCCAGTATTCTTGTCTAGGGAATCCCATGGACAGAGGAGCCTGGCAGGCTACAGTCCATGGGGTCGCAAAGAGTTGGACACGACTGAGCGACTAGGCACAGCACACAGCACAGCAGTGAAAAGTGTTGCAAAGTTCTGGTTTCTAGTAATGGAGGAGTAACTTCTATTAGACAAGCCTTTCCACAGATAACCGCTAAAAATTCTGGAAAAAAAGCTTTTTTTAAACTACCTGAAGACACTAGAAAGCAATGAAGAGCAGGCAGAAATTGGAGTACAGCCTACATTTGGAAGAAGGGATGGCACTAGGTAAGTTTCCATTTTTAGTTTTTCTGCTGAAGAGAGACTCTGATCTCTGTAAAGCAAGGAGGCTGAAATTCAATAGAAAACTCTAGGCTTTATCTGCTTGAAGAACCAAAGGACAAAGTTCAGAGTGACCACAGCAGCTTGAAAGAATGGAGAGAATCCTAGGCAGAAGAGCGGCTCTAAGGAAGATTCCGCACAGAAACTCTAATCACAAGTTTGGCTGCCCTTGAATTATATATGAGCAGATGCTAAAAGAACTGAGCAGAAACTTCAGCTGCTGCTTGCTCGTCAGTCTGACCAAGTTTACTGCCTACTAAAGCAAAAGGTCAGTACTTCTTAGAGTAGCAGTCCCCAACCTTTCTGGTACCAGAGACCAGTTTCACGGAAGACAATTTCTCCATGAAGGGAGGAGTGGGAGGGGGTGGCTGCAGGATGACTCAAGCACGTTACTTTTGCTGTGCACTTTATTTCTGTTATTATTACATCAGCTCCACCTCAGATCATTAGGCATTAGATCCCGAGTTTGGAGACTCCCTGCTTTAGAGGAATATAACCCAAAGTCTCTTCAACCATTAACAGTGTCTGCTGCTGCTGCTGCTAAGTCGCTTCAGTTGTGTCCGACTCTGTGTGACCCCATAGACGGCAGCCCATCAGGCTCTTCTGTCCCTGGGATTCTCCAGGCAAGAACACTGGAGTGGGTTGCCATTTCCTTCTCCAATTCATGAAAGTGAAAAGTGAAAGTAAGTTCGCTCAGTCGTCTCCAACTCTTTGCGACCGCATGGACCGCAGCCTTCCAGGCTCCTCCGTCCATGGGATTTTCCAGACAAGAGTACTGGAGTGGGATGCCATCGCCTTCTCCGTATCTAGGATACAATAAAAATTGGTAGACATACTAAGAAATACGAACGCAATCCACATTGAAGAGAAAAGGCAATCAATGGGGACTCATCTCAAAATGATCAAGACATTGGTATCAGTAGACAAAAATTATAAAGCAGCTATGCTCAGGGATAGAAATGGAAACATGCCTGAAATGAATGGACATAGAAATCCATGCCCATACAGATCACAACCAAATTCCCTAAAACAAAAAACAAAGGAAAAGTCTTGAAAACAACAAGAAAGAAAGTTATCTTACCTATAAGGGAAAAACTATTTAAATGACCACAGATTTCTCATCAGAAACCACAGAGGCCAGAAAGGAATGGAGTAACATTCTCCAAGTATTGAAAGAAAAAACTGTGAACCCAGAATTCAATATTCACTGAGAACATCCTTCAAGAATGCAGAGGAAATAAAGTCATCTAAGATAAAAACTAAGAGAATGTGTTGTGAAAAGACTGCCCTAAAAGAATGGATACAGAGTGTTTCCTAAAAAGAAAGAAATCTTGGAACATTGGAAAGGAAGCAATAACCAAGGAGAGAGTAAATATTAATATATATGGAAAATGTAATAGATTTCTTCCTGATCTTAAGTCTTCTAAACTTTGTTTGGATGGTTGAATCAAAAATTATATACTATCTGATGTGATTCTCAATAGGCAGAGGAAATACTTAAGACAACCACAGTAAAATTTGGTGGGTGGGAGAAGAGAATATAAGTGGTGTGGGGGAGAGGAAGTAAATGTGAATATGAGTTATGTGAGAGAACTTTGTGGTAATGCAGTACTTCTGGATCTTGACTGTGGTGGTGGTATCATGAATCTATACATGATAAAGTAGCAGAGAACTATAAACTTGCATTGCACATTGCCAGTTTTATATTATACTATACTTATGCAAAGGCTTCCCCGTTGGCTCAGTGGTAAAGAATCTGCCTGCAATGCAAGAGCCACAGGAGATCTGGGTGTGATCCCTGGGGTTGGGAAGATTCCCTGGAGGTGGGCATGGCAAACCACTCAGGTATTCTTGCTTGGAGAAGCCCATGGGCAGAGGAACCTGGTGGGCTGCAGTCCACAGGGCTGCAAAGAGTTGGGCATGACTGAAGCGACTTAGCACGCATGCATGCACACATATTTATGCATGACATAATCATAAGGGCATACTGGGTCAAAAGTACATGATACCTCTGTACCATCTTTGCAACTTCCTATGAGCCTATATTATTTCAAAACTACACTTTTTTTTTTTAAGTAGAAGAGGGAATATAAAATACAGAAATGTTTGCTGACTTGAATTCTTACTAAAAAAAAAATATATATATAATTTTAAAAAATGAACAGAGCCTCAGTGACCTGGGAGCAATATCAAATGCTCAAACACATTGTAAATGGAGTTCTAGAAAGAGAAGAGAGAATGGGGCAGAAAAATATTTGGAGACACAATGGCTAAAAATGCCCCAAGTTTGGTAGAAGACATAAATGTATAGATTCAAGAGGCTCAGTAAGCCTAAAGTACAACTTTTTTAAAAAGCATACACTTGAGTATATAATAATTAAACTGCCAAAACCAAAGATAAAGAGAAAATCTTGAAAATGGCCAGAAACAAAAAAACACATTACATACAAGGAAACAACAATACAACTGAATACTGCTGACTACTTTTTTGTTTTGCTCTATTATGCAATATGCAGGATCTTAGTTCCCAGGGTTGAAACCCAACTCCAGCAGCAAGAGGGCCGAGTCCTAACCACTGGACCACCAGGGAACTCCCCTGACTACTATCTAAACATCATAAGTTATTGAGGCAAAAACACAGTAGAATAACATCTTTAGGGCATCAAAATGAAAAATCTATCAACCCAGAATTCTACAGCCAGGGAATATATCTTTCAAAAATGAAAATTATATAGACTATTTTTAGAAAAATGAAAATAAGAACTTATCATCAGCGGACCCACACTAAAAAATTACTAGAGAAAGCTCTTCAAGTAAATAATGCCAGATGGAAACTTAGACTTCAGGAGAGGATGACGAACCCTGGAAAACTACTTGTTCATTCCTTTCTTCCTTCCTTTCATAAGATTTTTAATTTGAAATATGGTCTAAGCAACATGAATGAAGTACATCTTCATTTCTTGAAAATGCTTATGATTATATAAAATAAAACTGTTAACATTATATTGTGGACTTATAGTAATATGTATAATTAATTGTGACAGAGGAAATGCAGGTTGTGTGTGGTCAGTAAAATGGAGCTGCCTGGAGGGGCCAGGGCATAGTGGGCACTGTGACATGTCTAGACCACTTGCAAATTAAACTGAGTGAGCTAATATATATAAAATTATATGACAGTGTACTTAAGTCATATATTTAAAAAAATGTCAGAAGCACTTGCCAATTAAGATCAATCTGAAATGAAATATGATATGCCTGAAATTGATAAATCAGTGACAAAATATGTAACTTATACAAATTCAATTTACACAATATCATGGCTCTGTTGCATAATAGGACACTCACAATTACAGTGTTATTACACCTACACAACATAAAATACCATTAACATTTCCCAGGAGACAAAAAGTAGGTGAAAAAGACTAAATGAGCAATTAAAATTAAGATTCAGTGAATATTGACACTGCTCAGATACTAATTATCTTTTTTTGTGTGGAAAAAAAATCCAACCATTCATCCATAATGAATTATGTGTTTTCCCAAAAATTGTGTGTGTGTGTGCTCAGTTGGTCAGTCATACCCGAACTCTTTGTGACCCCATGGATTATAGCTCACCTGGCTCCTCTATTTATGGGATCCTCTGGGCAAGAATACTGGAGTAGACTGCCATTTCCTCCTCCAAGGGATCTTCCCAACCCAGGGATCAAACCTGTGTCTCTTGTGTCTCCTGCATTGGGAGGCAGTTTCTTTACCACTAGTGCCACCTGGGAAGGCTTTCTTGAGAATAAGTTACTATAAATACAGAGTTCTGTAATAACAAGCTGGAATCAAGATTGCCGGGAGAAATATCAATAACCTCAGACATGCAGATGACACCACCCTTATGGAAGAAAGCGAAGAGGAACTAAAAAGCCTCTTGATGAAAGTAAAAGAGGAGAGTGAAAAAGTTGGCTTAAAGCTCAACATTCAGAAAATGAAGATCATGGCATTTGGTCCCATCACTTCATGGGAAGTAGATGGGGAAACAGTGGAAACAGTGTCAGACTTTATTTTGGGGGGGCTCCAAAATCACTGCAGATGGTGACTGCAGCCATGAAATTAAGACGCTTACTCCTTGGAAGAATAGTTATGACCAACCTAGATAGCATATTCAAAAGCAGAGGCATTACTTTGCCAACAAAGGTCCATCTAGTCAAGGCTATGATTTTTCCAATAGTCATGCATGGATGTGAGAGTTGGACTGTGAAGAAGGCTGAGCGCTGAAGAATTGATGCTTTTGAACTGTGGTGTTGGAGAAGACTCTTGAGAGTCCCTTGGACTGCAAGGAGATCCAACCAGTCCATTCTGAAGGAGATCGGCCCTGGGATTTCCTTGGAAGGAATGATGCTAAAGCTGAAACTCCAGTACTTTGGCCACCTCATGCAAAGAGTTGAGTCATTGGAAAAGACTCTGATGCTGGGAGGAGGGGGCAGGAGGAGAAGGGGATGACGGAGGATGAGATGGCTGAATGGCATCACTGACTCGATGGGCCTGAGTCTGAGTGAACTCCGGGAGTTGGTGATGGACAGGGAGGCCTGGTGTGCTGCGATTCATGGGGTTGCAAAGAGTCGGACATGACTGAGCGACTGAACTGAATAACTAGCAGTTTCATTATTTTTAAAAATATTTATTTATTTGACTGAGCCAGGGGTTTTAGTAGGGATAAGCAGGATCTGTAGTTGTGAAATATGAGATCTAGTTTCCTGATCAAGTATTAAACCCAAGCACACCCATGTTGGGAGCATGGAGTCTGAGCCAATGGACCATCAAAGGAAGTCTTTTTCTAACTTACACTGCATTTGCTTTGATTGCCTAAATTTTGGTTCCCTTTTATACTACAGAGTATGGTGCCAGCTTAGATGCTATACAGAGGAAAACACTGACAGTTTTGAAACAGTCTCTGATCCTTCTGGCAATATAAAGGTATGGTATTCAGAGTACATGGTTTAGAGAAATCTGACAGCATTTTCAATAATAAACAAACTGTAGACTAAAAAAAGTAGTTTACAACCTGAAAGCAGAGAGTGTTTTATTCGGTGGGAAAAGCTTAGGACTTCAAGTCTGGGAGACAGGATCTCAGGTAGACCTGAGAGACTGCTCCAAGGAGGAGGGAGTCAGGCTACATACAAGTTTGTAACAAAGGGGGCAGGCGGTTTGAACATCAAAGATTATTGTTAAATAAGGAAAATCAGATAGCAAGGTAAGGAATTTAGCATTCTTCTATGTACGGGAAGAAGCAAGAGTTTGGGATTTTTTAAGTCATTCCTTTCATATGCATCTCAGCTATCTGGGCCAGCATCTGTATCTGTTTTTTGACTTCTCACTGCCCCCCCTTGCCCCCCTCCCACCCAGCTCCTTGGCAACTACCATAGAGGGCATGGTGGCATGTGCTGGATTGCAGGTATTGTTTTCCCCCTTGGGAGACTTCATTCACATTTGGGGGCCCGAAATCACTGATGGCTGTTACATTCTTGTTTACTGATATTCCATTTCACAAAACTTAATACAAAATTCTTCCCCATTGAAAAACTAACAAAAAAACCTGGGAAAGAGACTTTCAGAACAATGTCTACAACACAAATAGCTTCCAAAATAACTTTTATTACTATATAAAAACAAGAAAAAAATAGATGCATATTTTTCTACAAAATTATAAAATATTCAGGCTATTTAACATTTTTGCATAAATGTATTGAGATTAAAAAGATAGATTTAAACAGAGAAATCTTTTCCACTTAGAGTTTTCAGGTACTTTGTAGAGGATAAAGAAATTTTCATTCTTCTACACTTTACTATGTGTAGCCCGAAGACATAGCAGTTACAGTTTTCTGTCAGAGTTATCTAAAAAAGGACATACAAAGATAAAAATTCCATCATGCTGCAATAAAATTAGCAAAAAGCTTTACTTCAGGCTTTCAACTTTGGCAGTTGCAGTCAATCAGCTTTGCACTGGAATTTCCAACTCAGCAGGGAAAGAGCCTAATTAAAAGCAAGACATCCTTTTTGTTTTGTCCTTTAGAAACAAAAATCACTTGTCAGTATTCCTTAAAAAGTGCGATTATCTCCTTTGTCATTTGATCATAAGGTCTGAGATACTGTTTCTAACCCACACAGCTTAAATGAAACCAGGAGAGGAAAGGGAGGAAGGTACTTTGGAGGGTGGATTCAGTTTGACACAATGAGCACAGGATTCTGTACACTTTTGATAACATTAATTCAAAAAGTATAATCGTCTGAGTTTCTCAATAAACCCTTTGAGATAAAAGGCTTTAGTGTTGATTCAGATGTGTGTTAAAATACAGCTTTTTTTCCCTGAAATTAGATTATGGGGTAAGGCAAGCCAGACTATCTCTGTAGATGATATAAGCTATAATTATTTGGGAAGACTTCAATCACTGTTTTGGAATTGACACCTAAGGCTTTCTTCTCCCGTGTTCTTTTTGTGGACTTTTTAATGAGATATTTTGGGGGGAGATGTTTTAGGTAGGAAATACCAGCTTTTGAAAGATAAAGGTATAATTATCATTAGAATAAAAGGTCCATTAAAAGAATCTCAAACAGAAAGGTTTTCTAGATATATTTTACTATGCATTGTTTTCACAAAGGTTGAGAAAGAAAGAAAAGAAGTTCCTATAATATCTGTAAGATGAACCTCACATTAGCCCACAAGAGGATAAAATAAAGGGCTGAGATGAGGAGTGCTCCAATACTTCTCAATGGGGCAGCACAGTCTAGTGCCAAACCCATAATTAACTTTTCATTGATAACCTCTTTCCTGGCCTGTATGAAATGGAATGGCAGCTTCAATCCCTGGGGTGGTCATTAACCCCTTGCCCCCCACAATACCTGGAATTTAGTGCACCTTTATGTAATGAAACATCCATTTACCAAAATATGTTTCTGTGTGACAATTCAATTCCTCCTTCCACCTAGGACCCAAACTGCAGCAGGCTCTACTTCTACCGAAAGTATGTGCCTATTGCATACATATATCCCAGGCACTGGGCTGGGCACTGGGGATCACTATGACTATTGCCAAAATTTTGGAAAGAGAATGAAGAAGACAACAGTGTTTTGGTGAGCAACTCGAATGATTATCATCAAACTTCAGGGATGTGATGGAGAGTAGCTCATAGTCAGTCCATGGGCATAATTACCAGTTACCCTAAAAGGAAATTCGCTAAACACCAAAAACGTTAAGTTTATTTGGTAGAAACAGNAAAGTGCGATTATCTCCTTTGTCATTTGATCATAAGGTCTGAGATACTGTTTCTAACCCACACAGCTTAAATGAAACCAGGAGAGGAAAGGGAGGAAGGTACTTTGGAGGGTGGATTCAGTTTGACACAATGAGCACAGGATTCTGTACACTTTTGATAACATTAATTCAAAAAGTATAATCGTCTGAGTTTCTCAATAAACCCTTTGAGATAAAAGGCTTTAGTGTTGATTCAGATGTGTGTTAAAATACAGCTTTTTTTCCCTGAAATTAGATTATGGGGTAAGGCAAGCCAGACTATCTCTGTAGATGATATAAGCTATAATTATTTGGGAAGACTTCAATCACTGTTTTGGAATTGACACCTAAGGCTTTCTTCTCCCGTGTTCTTTTTGTGGACTTTTTAATGAGATATTTTGGGGGGAGATGTTTTAGGTAGGAAATACCAGCTTTTGAAAGATAAAGGTATAATTATCATTAGAATAAAAGGTCCATTAAAAGAATCTCAAACAGAAAGGTTTTCTAGATATATTTTACTATGCATTGTTTTCACAAAGGTTGAGAAAGAAAGAAAAGAAGTTCCTATAATATCTGTAAGATGAACCTCACATTAGCCCACAAGAGGATAAAATAAAGGGCTGAGATGAGGAGTGCTCCAATACTTCTCAATGGGGCAGCACAGTCTAGTGCCAAACCCATAATTAACTTTTCATTGATAACCTCTTTCCTGGCCTGTATGAAATGGAATGGCAGCTTCAATCCCTGGGGTGGTCATTAACCCCTTGCCCCCCACAATACCTGGAATTTAGTGCACCTTTATGTAATGAAACATCCATTTACCAAAATATGTTTCTGTGTGACAATTCAATTCCTCCTTCCACCTAGGACCCAAACTGCAGCAGGCTCTACTTCTACCGAAAGTATGTGCCTATTGCATACATATATCCCAGGCACTGGGCTGGGCACTGGGGATCACTATGACTATTGCCAAAATTTTGGAAAGAGAATGAAGAAGACAACAGTGTTTTGGTGAGCAACTCGAATGATTATCATCAAACTTCAGGGATGTGATGGAGAGTAGCTCATAGTCAGTCCATGGGCATAATTACCAGTTACCCTAAAAGGAAATTCGCTAAACACCAAAAACGTTAAGTTTATTTGGTAGAAACAGTTTAAAATTGCAGGGAAACCAAAAATCAACCCTCAGATAAAATGCATTGTTTCAGCATAGGCACCACTCTAGGTTTTAAGACAGGCCAGAGCCTAGACAGAGATCTCATGCATGAAAACTGTCATCTCTGAGTCTTAGTTCACTACTGAGAACCAAAACACAAGATACCCGCTAGAATTCCACCCAATCAGGAAGGACCCTAGCTTTTGCCCCCGGGGAAGGGCAGACCATGAAGTTCATCTCTCCATGAAGTTCATCTCTCCTACCTCCAAACCCAAAGCTGTTTAGCAGCTAAGATTCTGAAGAACCGAAATGATAATTGATGAACTTTGAAAGCTATAGATGTTCTTGCCTAAACCTCTCTTTATTACCAAGACCCAATTTTAAGATCAAAGGAGTATCAAAGTAAGCCACGGCTTGTTGGCAGTGGCAGGGTGCCCATGCTGAATCTCCAGGTAAGGGTAGGCCCTCTTTCTTGTTTATTTGAGGAATCCGCCTTGTAAACAGAGCCAGAAGGTAAATGTTTAAAACTTTACTGCATCCCATCAAATGAGGCTTATCCAAGGGTGGGTCAAAACAGGTGTAAATTAGCATGGATCCCTAGTGGCTCAGAGAGTAAAGAATTCACCTGCAGTGCAGAAGATCTGGGTTTGCTCCCTGGGTTGGGAAGATCCTCTGGAGAAAGAATGGCAACCCACTCCAGGATTCTTGTCTGGAGAACCCCATGGACAGAGAAGCCAGGCATGGACTGGGGTCGCAGAGACACGACTGAGCAACTTAGGACACATGCATGAAAACAACATAGTGAATCAGGGACTGACCTAAGGTGCCAAAATGCCAGTTTTGGAGTCTCAGTTTTCAGGCAGGTTACTAAACTCTCTCGGATCTCTCATCTATAAAATGAAGATTTGAATGGTGCCTACTGCAAAAGTTATATCTGGGATTGAATGAGCTAAGATTTATAAAGTGCTTAGGATAGTATTGGCACTTAGTAAGTTCCATGTTTAAAAATACCAGAAACTTGGGGGAAAGTGTTCTTTGAGGTTCGTAGAGCAGTTTATACTGCTTATGTATTCAGGTATATTCTCATCATAATTAGGTTTGGAATCTGGATCATAAAGTACACCAAACCCAAGGAAGCCTTGAGATTAAGTCAATTTGGAAAAACTTCTAGGTTCGATCAGAGGAGACCTTCAGCAAACTACAGTCCTGTCACTGCTCCAAAGTGCCCAAAAATAAACCGTGGTCTCCAGGGCCAGTCTAAGGACAGACCAGCTGGGGAGGGAGCAAAGGGCAGGTAGGGGGAAAAGGGAGCCAGTTCCTTTCCTACATTTTTCTCCAGGCTCTAGTCATGATACCTATGTGGCATTAACTGTCACAGATATTCATGATCTGATTCCAAAACTTTATAACTGGATTCCCAGAATAAACAGAAAATGACTACATGATAAGAGGCCAGGGAAGCTGCCAGTTTATCAGATTTACCAACTGTAGACACATTTTGATCATTTGTGCTATGCAAGGCACTGTGCTAAATGCTTTGGTCCTCAACGAGAAAAAGGTAATATAAGCACAATTTATATCTACTGTTATTAATATTTACATTGATCATCTCCCTCTCAATTTGGGCAAGTTCATAAGCCTCAATCAATACAAACACTTTCAAGACACCCTGTTTTCTGATTAGAATAAATACTGACTCTGTGGACCTCAATCATCTCATGAGTAAATAGGAGAAGCTAAACTGGAGAGCTAGTTTTTTAAACTGCAGTTATATGCTACATTGCTACCCCACTTTACATGGTGGATCTCTGTCCAGCCTCATCAAGGGTGATGTTTCTTTTCCTTGCTGCTGCTTCATTGTTTAACTCCGAATCTGATTTGTCCACGTTGCCAAAGTTCATTGCCACGGAACTTTCCACTCCCTCTGGACCACTTCCATTTGGCTGAAGAAGAACAGAATTTGGTTCTTTAGGACGTTTCCATTGTGGTCTGGTGACTATCCAAAAAATGAGAGCCCCAAACACCAGAATCAGAAGGCCAAGGGTGTTTGTGAAAACACCTTCTGGTGGCAATGAACTGTATGAAGGACTTTTCCTACAGACAAAGAGAGAGTATGTCCAGTTACAAACAGGGTGATACAGCAACATGCCAAACAGTCTTGAATTTATTTGCTCCAAACGCACACTGGTACAGTGTGTGTACATTCAACATCAATTCCCTTAAAGCTTGATATTAAGAAATTCATATAATTCACTCAGTGGATTAGTACAAAACTGTTAATAATTTAATAAAGTATGAAAATAACATAGCATCTAAAACATTTGTACCACTTAAAATCAAAAAAAGGATGATACAAAAATCTAGGTATATCATAATTACAGTTAAAAACGTATATCAAAACAATTGAAAGGGCATGTATAACTTCAAAGGTTGCTTTGTAAGAGTGGTACAATTTGTTGGACTGCTTGGTTTTTCTTTCAAGCGTTATTAATGCTATATTACATGTATAACACATTTTAAAAAATAAATTTTTTATTTTCACCATTTAAAAAATTTTGTCACATTTATATTTGTCCAATGAACAAGTATTTAATATTTTGTAGCTGAAGAATTGCAATTAGGAAAACTATGAAACTTACAGGGCAAAAATCAGTTTCTCAGTCAATCCCATAAGTACAGTTGCAATCACTGTTCCAAAGATGACAAGTCCGGAATAAACGTGTATGGGCATAAGAAGTGCTCGGAGAGAAAGTGGAGCCCAAGGAAGCAGAAAGACAAAAAAACCTAGGAGAAGCTAAACATCAAAAAAAATCAGAGGTTATCAACTAATTGTAAGTTTTAACTGTTTTAAAATTATTGTTAGAGAAGCAATATGTGCACGAGAAAACATTCTGTTTAGAACCAAGTTTCCCGATTCTAGTTCCGCTCAAAAGTGACACCTACTATGAATTTCTCAAGTACCTTTTCAAAAAATTTCTGTGACTAAACAAGCATATGTGTGTATGTGTTTAAAGAGGAAGTGAGTCAGACATAGAAAACAAACTATGGTCACCAAAGGTTAAAGGGTGAGGAGGAATAAATTAAGAGGATGGGATAAAAACATTCTCCCTACTATACATAAGATAGAAAACCAAAAAGGACCTATTGTATAGCACAGGGAATTATAGTCAATATCTTATAATAACCTAAAATGGAAAGAATCTAAAAAAGAGTGAGTGTGTGTGTGTTCGCGTGCACGCGCGCATCTCCCCAGGTGGTGCCATTGGTAAAAACCCACTTGCCAATACAGGAGATGTAAGGGATGTGGGTTTGATCCCTGGGTCAGGAAGATCCCCTGGAGAAGGGCATGGCAATCCACTCCAGTATTCTTGCATGGAGAATTCCATAGACAGAGGAGCCTGGTGGGCTACAGTCCATAGCGTCACAGAGAGTTGGACACGACTCAAGTGACTTAGCACAGTACAGCATGTGTGTGTGTGTGTACACACACATATATATATTTATATATGTGACTCATCTTGCTGTAACAACATTGTAAATCAACTATAAATCAACTATATTTCAATAAAAAATTTTTTAGAGTGAGAAAGAGGGAGTTTTAAAAAGTGTAAGTGGGGTTTTATTGTACATATTTGTTCTGCATATTGCTTTTCTCTCTTAACAGTATATCTTGCATATCTTCTCATATCAACTCATGTTTATCTAGTTTATTCTTTTTAATGGCTAATATTTTAAGAAACAATTATTCAGTTCCTTATTAACAGACATTTCTGTTTCCAGTTTTTTACTGCCATTTATAAGGCTACAGTGAACATTCCGATACTTAATTATTCTTATCAGTTTCTGTAAGATTGCCAAGTAGGAAGGGAAGTAAAAGATTTTTAAGTCACTAAATCTAAGCACAATAGGACACATTTTGTCGGTACAACTTAAAGAAAGCTATGTGGAAAAAACATGACAATTTTTTTTTTTTTAATGAGGAAGAAATGAATTCTGCAGAAAATTCTCTCCATGTCAACAATTAAATCCTTATTGGGATATTTATCTGCAGTGAAGACAATAAGATTCTTACAGAAACTGAAGTCTGTTAATGCTTTGACTGTTTTGTTGTCCCACACTCCTGCCCATTAAGGAATCTCCTGCAGAAAATAAAGATGACTTAATGACCACTGAGTTGAGAGGGGTATTTTTTTTTTTCAGCTATCTCTTTGGGATCTACCACCCTAACAAAACAACCATGAGAAGAGAGGAGAATGAGAAGAAACACTAGCATCACTGTTCATTTTTCCTGATTGAGATCAAAGGGGGATAGAGAGGAATGAAAACAGAAGGGGTGTGATGCCCTAAAACACATGTAGAATCAGCATAAAGGCAATAGTAATGAATGGAAATTAACTGAAAATGCATTTTATAGGCTGGCTTGCATATTTTATTTTTCATTAACATCACCAATGCCTGAATATATTAGAAAGGGTTCAGAGAGCCCTCCTTGGTGGTTCAGAGTGTTCCTAACCCTCCAAAGGGCAAGCATCCTAATGTATAGGTTGTACTTTCTACACAAAAATGGGGCTCAGGTGAGTGACTGCCAAGGATTTAGAACAAATATATTTCCATGAGTAAGTCACACTATCTTTTCTGTGACTAATCCATGGAAATATATATATTTTCCATATTCCTATTCTCCTGCCTCTTCTGAAATCCCTAAGATTCTTATTGTTTTGAATGATTCTTACTGTTTTCTCTTATTTCTCTCAGGATTTATCTTGTGTGTCTCTTATAATCCCATTAAGCTCAATGATCTAAGTAGATGGGACATCAGACTTACAGGACTCCAGGGTGATTTTGCTCTCCTAAGTCTCACTTTTGCTATGAAAACATTTTTTTCAACATCAAGTGATTTTTAAAAAGAAAGGAAAAAAAATTACAGGATGCTTATCTTAAGTGTTCCAAATTATGCAAATTTATAACATAAAGATTTATAGTTTATATTAATCATTTTTTATTTCCTTTGATTTCTAAGCATGTCTCTTTGGGGCCATGCTTGTCTTGTGGAACAATGTATCCCCCACAAGCTAGAGAGGTATCCAATGCATAATAGCTATTTAATTCTGTTGAAAAATGGGTATTTTCCAACAGAGTTAAATGGGGCCCTGTAAGCAAATTTCTGATGTCCCATCTACTTATATCATTGAGCTTTATGGGATTATAAGAGACACACAAGATAAATCCTGAAAGAAATAAGAGAAAACAGTAAGAATCATTCAAAACAATAACAATCTTAGGAATCTCAGATGAGGCAGGAGAATAGGAATATGGAAAAAATATATTTCCATGGGTAAGTCATTAATGAAATTTCAATGACATAAAACGATAATCTCAGCCATGAAGGTGATCTATAGCTGAAATGAAAAATGCCATCTTCAGATTGTAAAGAAGCCTACCACAAAGCTTCCAGTTTTAACAACAACAGTTGACTTCTGTCATTCTAGTATGCAAAGCCCTAGGCTGAGCCTTTCGATGCATGATTTGTCCTTGGTTCCTGTGATGTTGTGAAAGATGTATGAAAGCCTTAATTTCTAAGTGAGCAAACTAAGCCCAGGAAAGTTCAACAACAAGTCCAAAGGTCACAAATTACCAATGAATGAAACTAATTCAAACTGAGGTCTTCCAGATTCCAAGTCCTGTGTTCATAAATATTGCCAGCTCTTTGGATGTAAGCAAGGAAAAAGTCAGGGACCACATTTTCTCCTGCTAAACAGAAGTTATAAAGTTGTGACGTGATATTTCTGAGAAGCCTAGTTAGTACACAGATAAAACAATAAGAGGTAAGGATCTGAATATTTCAGAGAGCAAAAGAGAATCTTGAAATAATTAAAAATGTTTTCAATTTGCTCAAGTTTAATATTAGAAGATCTATTGATGTAATTGACTATATTAACAGATTAAAGAGGGAAAACTGAAGTCACATCTCAACATACACAAAAAATATCCCATAAAGTTCTACATTCATTCATGATTTCAGGTCTTCCCTGGTGGCTCAGCTGGTAAAGAATCCGCCTGCAATGTGGGAGACCTGGGTTCAATCCTTGGGTTGGGAAGATCCCCTGCAGAAGGGAACCGCTAATCACTCCAGCATTCTGGCCTGGAGAATTCCATAGACTGTATAGTCCATGGGGTCGCTAAGACTCAGACATGACTGAGCGACTTTCACTTTCATGATTTCAAAAGAAAAACAAAACCAATTCACAAACTGGAATAAGAGAAAATGTGAAGCCTCTGTATGAACAGTGAAATGTTAGAAGTATCCTCTTCAAAAAAAGAATAGTTCAAAGATTCTTATCTCTACCTCTATTTTATACACTGTAAATAACTCTGTATACTTCTATGTACTTCAACAGGCTTCCCTGGCGGCTCAGTTGTAAAGAATCTGCCTGCCGATCCAGGAGATGTGAGTTTGATCCCTGGGTCAGGAAGATCCCCTGGAGAAGGAGAAGGAAATCCACGCCAGTGTTCTTACCTGGAAAATCCCATGGACTACAGTCCATAGGGTCACAAAAGAATTGGACACAACTTAATGACTAAATGACAACAAAAATATACTTTAATAGTTCTATACTCTTCAATTCCACTGGCTTGGATGCAGAGAAAAAAAGACAAAACTGGCAGTGCAGATAAGTGGCAAAGATAGGGACAATTCAATAAATGGTGCTGGGGAAAGAGTTTATCAATATGGAGAAAAAATGAAGTTAGTAACAATATCACATAATGAACTAAGTTAATTCTAGATGAATTAAGTACTTCATATCAAAGATAAAACTTTAACATTTTTAATAGAAAACATAAATTAATATTTCCAATAATATTATTGTCATGTAACCTCTTGGCTATTCATAGGTTTTTGCCTTCGACCAACTGTTCTCAAATATTAGTGTGTATCTGAGTCACTTGCAGGGACTATGAAAGCACATATTGCTGGGCCCACCCACCTTCCCCCTCCCCAGCCCTCCATCATGAGTTTCTGATCTAGGAGGTCTGGAGTAGAACATGAGAAATGGTTTGTTTTGACCTCAGGGTACAGAAGGATTTCACAAACAAGTCATCAAAACAAAACATGATGACCTTAAAGGAAAAGATGATCAATTTGTTTCATTAAAATTAAGAATTTCTATTCGTCAAAAAATGCTAAGAAAAGAGAAAACACAAGCCTTAATGCTTGAAGAAATATATAATACATACAAATGAAAAGGAATCTGACAGAATGCCTACAAATCTTTAAGAAAAAGGAAAACAAACTCATTGTTTAAATGCACAAAAGACACGAACAGGTATCTTTTTTTAGAGGTGAACCATGAGTAACCAGTGAAATAAACAAGAAAATCACAAGACATCATTTTATATCTACCACTTTGGCAATATTTAAAAAGTCTGAAGAGGATGCAGGTTGGCAACAATGTGCCATATGTGAACTCTTATTTGCTGCTGACAGCAACATAATTGGAAACACTTTGGAAAACAAGTTGACACTATTTTAGACTGAGTATACAACTGCTATTGTAAGAATACCTAGACTGAGTATACAACTGCTATTCTAAGAATGGGCTTCCCTGGTGGCTCAGTGGGTAAAGCGTCTGCCTCCAATGTGGGAGACCTGGGTTCGATCCCTGGGTTGGGAAGATCCCCTGGAGAAAGAAATGGCAATCCACTCCAGTACTCTTGCCTGGAAAATCCCATGGACTGAGAAGCCTGGTAGGCTACAGTCCATGGGGTTGCAAAGAATCAGACACGACTGCCGCCAGAGAAACCTTTGCACACGAGGGCCAAGAGATGTGTATGTGAAAGTTCAATTCAGCATTGTCAGAAACAGAAAACAACTCAAAATCGTCTAAAAGTGTAATAGCAGAATAGATAAGTAGATGTGTGGCCTATTTATGCAGCAGAATACAAAAGTAGAAATGATTAAACTACAGCTAGAGGAATCAATATAGTTGAATCGATAGAATGAAAAAAATAATTGAATACTTATGATACTGTTTCTTAAAAAAATAAAAAATACAAACGAAGCAACATATTGTTCAGGAATTTACAGCATGTGGTAAACTTACAAAGAAAAACAGGAATGAGAAAGTACTTCTGGAGAATGGTTACCTGCAGGAGTTGGGATAGATAGATGTGGCATCAAGGTGGGGTGGGGGGAGAGAGGTTCTACGTTTTCTAAATTAAGGTGGATGGTGGAATTATGAGAGTTAATTTTATTATGATTCATAACTTCTACACACACACACACACACACACACACACACACACACACACACACTGGCTTTTTTTTTAATCCCCTAGAAGCTAGATGTCACAAGTAGAAAAAAATGCCTATAACTTGAAATGCTTTGCAATTCATAGACAAACACAGGAAGTGTGAAGACTTTTCAGCTTGTTTTGGTTGTATTGCTTTGTTGCTAGTCCTCTTTCTTTGCTCCTTTCATTTATTGAAACAGCCTGGACCCTGGCTTCATTTGGCCAGTAAATCTTGACTTTGTAAAGTGGTTAAACCAAAGCTCAAAATCGCTAAGGTAATCTCTTGGCAATCTCTCCCATGCTCTTCATACTCTGAGGTAGGTTTGTTTCCTGAGTTGGCCTTGGGAAGAATGCAAACTGACCTCACAAACTTGGATGAATGGCCTGCACACAATTATACTTTGCAATTGAAGTGTACAACAGTTGGTGGCTGTGCAAATGAGCAGCAAGCAGGCTGCTGTAGCTGCTCCAAGAGGGTGGGACTTCCTGTTTTCCACCTACAAGTGGCAGCTCCAAGAACCTCCACTTATGGAGAGTTCATCCTGATTCACGGAGAAAATGGTTTCCCTTTTTACTTCTAACTTAATCTGACAGAGGCACATCTCTGTCAAAGCATGTTTTCGTGGTTCATGAATTTTTACAACCAAGAATAGGGAGGAATCTTGGTAAATCTTAATAAGAAAGAGGTTTGAAAGTGAAAGTGAAGTCTGTAACCCCACGGACTGTAGCCTACCAGGCTCCTCCGTCCATGGGATTTTCCAGGCAAGGATACTGGAGTGGGCTGCCATTTCCTTCTCCAGGGGGTCTTCCCAACCCCAGGGATCGAACCCAGGTCTCCTGCATTGCAGACAGATGCTTTACCGTCTGAGCCACCAGGGAAGCCTAAGAAAGAGGCTTAGCTCCTATCAAAAGTGAAGAAAGCAGGCTTAGAATTGGTTTCTTTCCATGGGGATAGGAAATATTCTTTCGTCTAATTTCTTCCTGAGAACAGCTGGGTGATCTCTTCTGTCACTTCTTCAGGGAAGCAATGCAAGTAACTTAAAAACAGCTTGGATGCAATAACCGAATAAAGTTGGAATGTAGTCATCTGTCCCAGAAAAGGAATAGGAAGGAAATGGTTCATCTGGTTTCCAAACAAACAACCAGAAGATACCAAACATGATATGAATGTTCACAACCTGATTTGAGGGGACACTGTTTGCTTATTTAGTTTTAAAAATTGTGTATATATGATCTTTTGTGACATGTGATGTGATCTACTTATATTTTAAGACAAAAGAGCCACAAGTTCAAGCAAAAAAAACAAGATGCATTAAAAAATTTAATACCCTCCCCCAGAACAAATAATGCCCCAACAACCCCACAATGGTATTCTGGTATATTCTCCCATAACTTTCTTTACCCATCTACACATAAATGCTTTTTTCCCTTTCTTTCCTCCCCCCTTCTCAAATGACCCTTTACCATACACATTATTCTTCCGTATTTTTTTTACATTGAAGAACATATAGGAGATGCAAGAGATGCCGGGTTCAATCCCAGGGTCAGGAAGATCCCCTGGAGAAGGAAATGGCAACCCACTCCAGTATTCTTGCCTGGAGAATCCCATGGACAGAGGAGCCTAGCAGGCTACAGTCAGTCCATGGGGTCACAAAGAGATACAACTGAACGTGCACATGTATCACACAGTAGACAGAACTACACTCTTTGTAATAGCTGTGTCATATTCAACAGATTTACCACAAGTTCTTATTGGTGGTCACTTAGTTTGCTTCCCATTTCCTGCAAGCACTGCTGCACTGAAAATCCTTTTGAGAGTTCCTTTTGTGACAGCTTTTTATTTCTGATCTCCCCAAATGTGGGACTGCTAGGTTAAAGAGTAAGTATATATTTTACAAGGCTTCCCTTGTAGCTCAGTCAGTAAAGAATTCACCTGCAATGCAGGAGACCCGGGTTCGATCCCTAGGTTGGGAAGGTCCCCTGGAGAAGGAAATGGCAACCCACTCCAGTATCCTTGCCTGGAAAATCTCACGGACAGAGGAACCTGGTGGATTACAGTCCACGGGGTCGCAAAGAGTCGGGCACGACTGAGTGACTAACACATAACACAAATATATATTACAACATTGTGTAAGAGTACATATATATATATATTTTTAAAATAATAGATATTAACAAATTACTTCCCTAATTTGGTGGCAACTCACTTTTCCATGAGCAGTGCTGGAGAGTACCCTTACCTCACCTCTATGCCAGCAATGGATATCATTATTGTTCTATTTCATGGGGGGGAAAGTGATATTTTATTGTTATTTTAACTTACATTTCCTTAATTTCTTAGTGAGGTTGGACATTTTCTCATATGCTCATTGGTGATTTAATTCTTTCTTATCTGAACTGTCTGTTCAAATCTTTTGTTCAGAGTTCTATTACGCTGACTTTTTAATTTTTAGGAGTTATTTTGTATATTAAACACATTAACCGTTAACACATGACAAGATTATTCCCCATATCTCCTTGAGCAGTTCCTGCCAACTTTATTATCTTTGGTCACATATACAGTCAGTCCTCTATAGCCCCAGGTTCAGAATCCATAAATTCCACCAACCACAGATTAAAAAAATGTTCAGAAAAATAACTGGAGAAAGTTCCAAAAAGCAAAACTTGAATTTGCCATAGACCAGGAAATATTTATATAGGATTTACATTGTATTCACATAGCATTTACATTGTACTAGGTATTATAAGTAATCTACAGATGATTTAAAGTATATGGGAGAATGCATATAGGTTATATGCAAATATGTGCTTAGTCACAGTCGAGTCTGACTCTTTCCAACTCCTTGGATTGTTGCCTGCCAGGCTCCTCTGTCCATGGGGATTCTCCAGGCAAGAATACTGGAGTGGGTTGCCATGCCCTCCTGCAAGGGATCTTCCCAACCTAGGGATCGAACCCAGGTCTTCCTCACTGCAGGCTGATTCTTTACCATCTGAGCCACCAGGGAAGTCCTATATGCGAATACCACACCAATTTATACAAGAAGCTTGAGCATCTTTGGATTTGGTATCTGAGAGGGTCCTGGAACCAATCCCCCAAAGATACTAAGAGATGAAAATAATTTAAAAAAAAATTTATGTAGCCATATATGTCTTTCTTTTCCTTCTAGATTTCTTGTCAACCTTATAGCCTCCCCTGCTGCTGCTGCTGCTGCTAAGTCGCTTCAGTCGTGTCCGACTCTGTGCGACCCCATAGACAGCAGCCCACCAGGCTCCCCTGTCCTTGGGATTCTCCACTGGAGTGGGGTGCCATTTCCTTCTCCAATGCATGAAAGTGAAAAGTGAAAGTGAAGTCGCTCAGTCATGTCCAACTCTTTGCAATCCCATGGATGGCAGCCCACTAGGCTCCTCCATCCATGGGGTTTTCCCTGGTAAATTAAAATACTATAATGTCACAGAAAAAGTTATATATACTGTCTGTTCTCTGTGTTCTTGCCATGAATATATTTTGTTTATTCCTGTGGGAATACCTTGTTTTGAATAAAGCAGGTCTACCTATACTTCTTCAAAATTTTCTTGGTTATCCTTGGGTACTTATTCTTTTGCATAAAGTTTAAAACTCCCATGGGGTTTAAAATTATAATAAATAAAAATACAGTTAAGGGGGAAGAATGTTTCTATATTAATTTTTCTCTCTCAATAGCATAGTATTCCTCTCTTCATATCATATTTTCTGTTTTTTGGTAAAATTTTGTAGTACTGCACTGTAAGATTTACAGGATTCTACTACGGGAAAAGTTATTGGATTCTGTTGGCTATCTTTTATCCAGATACCTTTCCAAATTCTTTCATAATTTAGTCATTTCTTAGATTTCTAGATATTCATATGATCTGAAAACAGGGGAAAAGGTCACAAATTTTCTATTATTTATATGTATATTTTTCATTAGCTGTACATTAGCTAAAACCTCTAAAATGAAATTGAATACAAAGGTTGCAAACATCAGTGTTTTATTTAATGGAAATGTCTTCAGTATTTCAGAGTTTAAGCTTATGCTTGCTGTTAGATGTTGGTAAAGGTGTTTTTTAGTAAAGCTGCCTCCCTTAGATATGAAGTATGCAGTGCACAACGGGGCCACATCGGAGAGGAGCTTGCTTCCTCCCAGTGGCTGGATCGGTTTAAAGCAGTAGTTCCTTGCAGGTCAAAGTACAAAACAATCTGGAACTAATGTCTTTTTTAAATGATAGATTTCAAATGACCTTACGAATTGCTTACAATGTCTGCTTAGGTTTTCTAATTCCTCTTGGGTCAAATTGTTAGTTTATACTTGGCAAGAAAATAATCATTTTTTCTTTAAGATTTTAAAAATATTACCATGTCATTAAAAGTTAATAAACTGTCCTGATTTTAAAATATTACTGTATCTGTGATTATATTTTTTAAATTCTGAGCAATGTGTATATTATACTTTTTCTCAGTCAAATTCGCAGTGGTTTATCTATTTTTATCCTGGGCTTCCCAGGTGGTGCTAGTGGTAAAGAACACACCTACCAATACAGTAGACATAGGAGATATGGGTTCAATCCCTGGGTTGGGAAGATCCCCTGGAGGAGGACATGGCAACCCACTCCAGTATTCTTGCCTGGAGAACATGATGGACGGAGAAGCCTGGTGGGCTACAGTCCATATTCGTGAAGAGCTGGACACAACTGAAGCAATTTACACACATGTATATTTATTTTATTCTACTTGTTTTAAAGAACCAGGTTTTCATTTTATCTATAATTTCTTCCATTAAAAAAAAAATTTATGGTTCTGATAGGTTAAATCATGCCCTTTCCCAAAGATGTCTACAACTTAATCTCTGCAAGCTGTGAATACATTATGCCACACTGCAAAAGACACTTTCCTGATGCAATTAAGGTTATAGGTGCATCTGAGTGGGGGGAACCCTGGATTATATGGGCAGCCCAGTCTAGACACATAAACCCTTTCAAAAGCAGGGAACTTTGGCTGGAAGAAGAAGAGACGAAGAGGAGAGAGAGGGAGAAGTCAGAGAGATTCCAAGCCAGTTTGATGGAGGGGGGCCATGTGCAAGGAACAGAGTGAGACGCTAAGAATAATCCTGAGCTAACAGCCAGCGAGAGACTAGGACCTCAGGCTTACAAGCACAAGGAACTAGATTCTGCCAACAACCTGAACTATTTTGCAAGTTGATTCTACCCTAGAGTCTTTCTATAAAAGCCCAGGCCAGCTAACACCTTGACTTTGGCCTTGTGAGACTCTGAGCAGAGAAACCAGCCAAGCCAACATGGATTTCTGATGTACAGAAACTGAGGTAATATATTTGTGTTGTTTTAAGCCCCCATGTTTGTGGTAAACTGTTACGGCAACAACAGAAAATAATATGATTGTTCACAGAATTTTTTTGGATGGGAGGGAGGGGGTCTTTACTATTCCTTGTAAATACTGCTGTTCTTTTTTTTCTTTTTTTCCCTTCTTGTTTTACTGAGATATAATTAATCTTTTATTTTCTTAAGTGAATACTTCATTTATATATTTTGTTTTTCTTTCCAATAAATAAACACATTTAAGCCTATATTCCTCTAAGAACCATTTTATCTAAGACCCCAAAATTTTAGAATAAATATTCTCTTTTTTGCTAATTCCTATGGATTTCTTGCTGCTGCTGCTGCTAAGTCACTTCAGTCATGTCCGACTCTGTGAGACCCCATAGACGGCAGCCCACCAGGCTCCTCCGTCCCTGGGATTCTCCAGGCAAGAGTACTGGAGTGGGTTGCCATTGCCTTCTCCAATATATATTTCTTAATCTTACATATTAAGATATAGAGCACAGCATAAAATTGGTTTTCAGAAATTCCAGCTTAAAAGATCTACTGTAAGAAACTTTGTTTTCATTTTAAAAGCTTCTTATTGTTATGCAAGAAATGCATGTATATTTAGAAGATACAGAAAATGAAAAGAAAAATAATCAGCTAGAATCCAGCCACCTAGAGATCATCAGCAGTAACATTCTGATACATCTTTGCAAGTGTTCAGAGAATGCTCTGCCATATAACTAGCTTAGTAAAGGCATTTCATCTAATCCATTTTAACTTTGTACTCAGAACCACAGAACCCTCTCACAGGGAAGCTACACAGAGTGGGGTGCGTGGTTTCCATTCGGCTCCTCAGAGACACGGCCCTCCACTGAGGATGCTCAAACACAGGTGAGTGATGATGGGGATGTTGTGGAGGCAGCAGAACCAAGTGGGGAGGGCGCAGGACTGGCAAGACCAGGACCTGAGTCCTAGCTCTGCCACCTGTTCTTCCTCAGTGACTGTAAAGGTTATCTCATGTAAGGGATTACAGGAGGTAAGCAGAAGGCCATCTGCTTAATGCGCAGTGATACCTGCAGAATGCGCTCTGGCTCTCCCTTACTGCGTTCTGGTGTGGCCCACAGGAGGTGAGGCAAAGTGAGGGGAACAGACCGCTGAAAGGAGAATAGCGAGCTGAGAAAGTCCCGAAAAGATGTCAGTAGGCCAAGGGGACACCCAAAGCAACTGGGGGATGTCCCCTGCTCGTACCATCCTACCCTGAAGGGAAAGGGCCCACCGGCCGCAGCAGAGGAGGACACTGCCTCCCAGATGAGAACACTGACAGAAAATCAACTTTGAGGGCAGGAGGTCTGGACTCGGCTCGGCCATCCAGTATGGGATCAGGAAGATCATGATTGATATAGGATTTCCCCTGTGCTCCCTCTTGTCTGGCACCTTTCAATCCCCTGGTCCTTATCTCCTGGCATGCTCATCCAAATTAAACAATTAATAGTGCCCATATAGCTATCAACTTCTATTTAGTTAAAATTAAAGAAGACTTAAGGCTTTAAAATCCTTAAGAAGAAGAAAAATGACAAATAAATGTCTTCTAAGAGATCCCTATTTAAAGAGGTCATACATTCATATATGCTAAGATATGCCTTGAGGTTTTACAAACTCACTCCCGTTTCTTCTCCTATATCCACAGGAAGGTAAGTTCACAATGATGTCCCAATCAGGAGTTGGATATATGTACTAAAGAAGGGAAATGAATTGATATGATTTACAAAGATTTTTCAACAAAATGGTTAACACCAAAAACTTTAAAAATCAACCTTTACTTTTGTGACCTTGAACAGCCAAATTCCTATCTCACTTAAAAGTAGTGCTCTCAAGAGTATGTGTTTTTAATAAAGACATTTAATAACGGGAATGAAAATAAAACAATCACTGAGCCTTCAAAATCTAACGAAGATGTAAAAATTCATCTCTTTACTCATAAACTTAGAAAATAGAAATGATAGGGAATGTAGGAAAGAAGTACAGAGCTCTTGCCTGTGATAGTTCAGCCAGCGCATGGAATTTAAAGTGCAAACAATGGCAGCCTAGAAATGAGGAGAAGGCACACATATGTCCATATTTAAAACCTCACACTCAAGCTCATAACTGAATCCTGGTGCCCCCTCAAGAGAAAATACTTATAATGGAAAGAAACTGAATGATGGCTAGTGGAGATGAAATGACTTCCAAGAAATTATGAATGAACAGAAAACATCGACAGTATCTGAATTGTTTTAGTTTTTGTATCATGTTTAGAAATACATTGAGATACTGACCTGTAAGATGTAGAGAATGACAGCTGTCAGTCCAACCCAGCTGTGCAGACTGTACATATTGGGGATCTTCTTGGCATTGTGGAAATCAAAAACAGCCACCAGAGAAATAATTGCAAGAATGGCGGCAACAGTGTTTAGCCCCGCATGGATGGATTTCATCAGGAGCTTGCTGCATTTCCAGGTCCATGGCAGTCTGTATACAATGATGGCTGAAGAGAGAAAAAGGGGACAGAATGTAGTGTTGCTGTTCTTTTAACCAACATGAGATGAACATTTTGACGCAGTGAACACTCCCTTCTATGAAACCCTTTTCTGTTAACTCCTGCTTCTTCTCTCTTCCCTGCCTCTCAGTGGTTTCTTCTTGAGCTCTTTGCTGGCACCTTCTTTACTTCCAACTTACGAATGAACCTTGATGCCTCTTAGGCTCAGTCTTAGGATTTTTTCCTCTCTCTGTGGGTGATCTCATTCAGCCTTTTACTAAAATGCTACCTCCATGGTTGGGACTCCAAAATTCTCATCTCCAGCCCAGAAGATTCTTCTGAACTCCAGACCTACATATCCCAATGGCTTCTTGACATCTCCACGTAGATGTCTCTCAAATATCTCAAACTCAACTTGCCCAAAACTAAATTCTTAATCTTATGGTCTGGTTCCTTCATATAAGTGCCTTAATATGACAAGAAAAAGACAGGCTAAACAACAGAAAAACTAAGCACAGAGATTTAAATAGATGAAAGAGTATATCTAGGTATTTCATAAAAGAGTATATCCAAGTGACTGCTGCTGCTAAGTCGCTTCAGTCGTGTCCAACTCTGTGCAACCCCATAGAGGGCAGCCCATGAGGCTCCCCTGTCCCTGGGATTCTCCAGGCAAGAACACCGGAGTAGGTTGCCATTTCCTTCTCCAATGCGTGAAAGTGAAAAATAAAAGTGAAGTTGCTCAGTTGTGTCCGACTCTTAGCGACCCCATGGACTGCGGCCCACCAGGCTCCTCCGTCCATGGGATTTTCCAGGCAAGAGTGCTGGAGCGGGGTGCCACTGCCTTCTCTGATCCAAGTGACTAGTAAACATAATAAAGATATCAACAGAGAAATGAGAATACCTCTATCACACGTCTGAATAGCTAAACACAGAAAATACTGAGTATTGGAGAGGCTATGAAACAGCAAGAACTCTCATGCTCTGCTGCTGAGTTCAAATGAGAAAAAACATTTGGGAAAACTAGCAGTATCTACTTAAGCTAAACTTATGCATACCTTTTGTTGTTATTTAGTTGCTAAGTCATGTCTAACTCTTTTGCAACCCCATGGACAGTAGCCCACCAGGCTCCCCTGTCCATGGGACTTCCCAGGCAACAATACTAGAGTAGGTTGCCATTTCTTTCTCCAGGGAATCTTCCCAACCTAGGGATCAAACCCATGTCTCCTGCATTGACAGGTGGATTCTTTACCACTGAGCCATTATGATCTATTAATTCTACTCCTGGGCATATGCCCCAAAGAAATATATACATATGTTCACCAAAAGACATGTATTAAGAGCAGTAGTATAACACTATTTGTTGTGGCCAAAACCTGGGAAATTCCCAAATGTTCATCATTAAGAGAATGAATAAATAAATTGTGATATATTCATATCATGGCATGAATGATCTAAAACTAGAATTTCACCCAATGATATTGATCGATCTATAAAGTCAATGCCAAGAAACTAGACATAAACAAATATACACTGTATGATTCAATTGATATGGAATATAAAAATAGGCAACACTCATCTTTGCAATAAGAAAAATCAAGAGAGGAACTTATCTGGCAATTTAGTGGTTAAGACTCCATGTTTCCAATCCAAGGGACATGGGTTTGATTCCTGGTCAGGGAACTAAGACCCCAGGTGGCCAAAACCTAATTAATTAATTGCCAGATACATTAAAAAAATTGAAAAGTCAAGATAGTAGCTGCCCTTGTGAAGAAGGGGTATAGCAACTGGAAAGGAATGCACAAGGGATTTCTGGGCTCCTGCTAATAATCTGATTTTCAACCTAGGTGCTGGTTACACAGGTAATCAATCACTGAGGGAAGATGCATTAAGCTATACATTTATACATATGCTTTTCTGCATGTAGAGTAAACTTCAGCAAAAAGATTATTGAAAAGCTTTTTCTTAGTGTCCTGGCTTAATCAATAGATTATATGGCCACCCATCCAGCATGTAATTAATTTTGTTCAGAAGGCAATATCCTGCCCCAACGTACCTTCATCCCACTCCTTATGTTCACTTCAGGGAAAATTTAAATATCTGGAAATGTATGGCAGGTTGCAAAGTTTAAAGAATACTCTCTTGAAAATGGGTTCCATTATATTAGCAATGGGTCACATAAATTTCTTAATTCCAGAAAAGCAGCAGCAGAAGCTGCTGCCTTTTCCCTTCAAAGACATTTATATTTTGAGTATAAGAAACTTAACTGGATCATAAAATGCAAAAGATTACACTGTCCATTTTCAGGCAGAAACACAAAAAACCTACAAAGATATTAATAGATGTGAATTCAGCCACTTTAAAGCTTTCAGCATAAGATCTCAATCTTCCTATTCTTTGGTTCCATTCTAACACTTGAGAGGCAGCCATCACAGTTAGGACAGTATTCCTTCTATCTAATCCAAATTCTGAAGGTTGACTACCTACTCATTTTAGTGCATATATGGTTATCTTATAAATGTTGATTGATTATATCCATATTTCCTTGAGGAGATAGAAACTTTGCAGGTAATTATTTCTGTAGTCAATAAATCTTTTCAAACCATTTAATACAATACCTTAACATATATGTTTAGGGGGTATTTTGCCCTGTAGCTTCCAGGATCCTAGTTCCCCAAACAGGGACTGAACCCAGGCCTGACAGTGAAAGCACCAAGTCCTGGCCACTGGTCCACCAGGGAATTCCCAAAAGGTATGCTTTTAAAAGCTAGTTCAGGAAGTTCCCTGGTGGCCTAGTGGTTAGGATTCCAGGCTTTCACTGTTGTGGCCCAGGTTCAGTCCTTGGTCAGGGAACTGAGATCCCACAGGCTGTATGGCATGGCCAAAAAAAAAATAAATGAAATTTAAAAAAAATAAAAGCTAGTTCAACATCCTTTATCATCCCTACTTCAATGTCTTTGAGGGCAGAAATATGACGGTGCACACACACACACACACACACACACACACACACCCTGAGCCCTTGCAAGGTAGTAGGCACCATACTAAGTGCTTTACCGGTTTACATTATAATGATCAATTCAACCCTGTGAGGAAGGCATAGTTACTATTACTACTACACAGAGGAGGAAGTGGAGGCACAGAGAGGTGAAGTAGTTTGCTCAATATCATTGTGTTTTTAAATTGATATCATTGTTATCACCACCATCATCATCGTCACCATCCTCATATCCCCCAGGCACCACCCAGGGGAAGGACGTGTAGACTGCAGGACTTCAGTGGATGCATCCTCGTGCATAAAGGAAATACTCAGGATGCTTCCCTGAAAAGCAATTATGAGCCATGAATCACGACAGCTCTTCCTCCCGAATCTGGGTCATATTATACCCAAAATTTCCAAAATCAAAACTAAGCTCAGATATTAGAAACCAGGAATAGCTCTCAAGGCTGAGGAGAGTTCAAGGGTTACCGGGGGGACTCTGGGGTGCCTGGAATGTTGTTTCATGATGCTAGCATGAGTGTGCTCATGCCATGAAAACACATCCCTTATGATTTAGGTACTTTTCTGCATGTATGTGGTTCTTGAACAAAAGTACCTTAAAAATGTCCAAAATTCAAAGACAACTATGTTCCCAGTAAAGAACTTTCACTTCTCAATACTGCAAGAACCCCAGAAAAATGTGTCAAATTTTTCACAAAACTGAAAGTCTTCTAGTTGGTTGCCCACTAGCTTTCCTTCTCTAGCAATAGCATGAGTGGAACACAATCTAATTTTTTATTGATGGTTTGGGGTTATCAGTAAAACATATTGTCCTATTACTATGAAGCAGGAGAGGTACTTGCCTCTGATCCAAGTGGGCCCAGATAATTATGTTTTTGTTTTCTCTAGTCCTTGAGTCTAGTTTTAGAATTGTCTATCCTCTTTTAGTTTCTTGCCCAGGTTAGGGTGCCTGCCTCCAACCTCTCCTCTCCTCAACCTGCACTATCTATTATTCCTACCAGCTTTAAGTTCTAGTTGATAAATTTTTAGGATGGCAAAACTCTTTTAACATGTTAAATATGGATGGTGAGTACATGGGGATCTATTATATTAGTATATTAGTATGGTTGAAAGAGTTCATGAATAAAATTCCTATAAGCCTGCTAACCCAATAGGCAATTAGTCTTACCTTTAAGTAGGGAGCTTGTGGAAAGCTCAGTGGCTCTCTCGTAGGAGGGAGACACGGAGTTTTCAGCACCTTCCTGGTGATAGAGAAGTTCTGCAGGGTAGCTGACTAAGTTTCAAATGCTCTCTGGATAAATGGAAGATAACTCCAAAGTGATGCATTGGCAGAATGTGTTTATGTGCCTTTTAAAATGCATAAATAACCCAAATACAGTGGACTTCAGGTGAAAGGGCAACCTTAACAAATCACCCACATTTCTTCAATAAGAAGCTTTTTTCAACAGCAGTAAAAACTGCCCGTAGAGTGGAATTTAAGTATTTTTTGCTTCTCTGGCTTGGCACTTACCTAGATACCATTCCTGAGGTTCAGTGAGAAGGAAGAAAAAGCTTTCAGAAGCCCATGAGGAGGGGAAATGCTATCAAACAGCTACTTGTGACTGAAACAAGGGTTTTCTGTTACAGGCCTGAGATGGCAAAACCATTTGGGGCAAGAAAAGGAGGGGAAACATGAATACATATATGTGAAAAATTAGTTTTAATTTTTTTTAACTTTAAACTTTTTATTTTGTATTGGGATAGAGCTGATTAACAATGTTGTGATAGTTTCAGGTGAACAGTGAAGGGACTCAGTCATACATATACATGTATCCATTCTCCCCCAAACCCCCCTCCCACCCAGGCTGGCTGATGGTGGAACGTGCTGTTGTGATAAACTTGAAAAGGAAGGAGGGAAGGGAGGCAGGCAAGAAGGGAAGGAGGGAGGGAGACCTGTGTTACAATTATTCTTTCAACAATGAAGAGGGAAACGCAGTAACTTGAATTGTATTTACTTATTAGAAATTTTCGCAGTTCCTAAGCAGCATAATCAACTCAGGGTTATGTGAAATACATATTCTCCAAGATGTAATCTCCGGTTTGACATCAGCTTTCCATCCATATACCATTACAAAACTATCCAGATACACAAATCTGTCTTATAGGAGACAATGCAAATGTAGAATTTGTCAAAGTGAATGTGGGGAGAAGGGCACTTGGAGGAAGAGAAATGTCCCCATACACAGAAAACAATTTGACTCTAGTTCTTCTGTTTACATCTTGTGATTTACGAAGATAGGAGCCTCCAACTCAAAATACACATTAATCGGGGCCTAGGTCATGGTCAGATCTCAGCATTTAGCAGAGAGCTCACAGAGCCTAGCATATAGCAGAAATTCAATAAAGTATGTGTTGAATATATAAATCTTAATAAAGTACAGTAATTTGTTATTTCCCAGAAAATGAGCAGATTCTCTTTTAAAATGCACAAATCAAAACTTCAACTGCTGACCCAAGCATTGTGTGTGCATGTTCAGTTGTGTCTGACTCTTTGAGACCCCATGGACTAGAGCCTGCCAGGCTCCTTTGTCCATGGGATTTTCCAGGCAAGAATACTGAAGGGGGTTGCCATTTCCTTCTCTAGGAAAGGCAGTCAGACCTAACTGCTGACCCAAGTGTTAGCTCATATAAAACCAAATAGTCCTTTCAAATCAGTAAAAAGTATTCTGCCCTTGGACCCACTTAATAGCTTTAGATAACCTTTAAGTGAACCGCAAAATAAGACAAGAGTAAGTTATTGAAAGTGAAGTACACTGGAATTTGAAGACCTTTATAAACTCTGCTTAAATATGGTATGTCCACCACACTTTTCTTAACTCTTTGAATAAAGTATTATTTTGACCTCCTTGGTAGAATGTTCCAAACAGGACTATCAAGATTTATAACTTACTTCCCTGTGTACCCCAGAATGTACCAGACTCAATCCAAAGGACCTCAAGTTTAAATGTACAAGCAGAGAACCCCCTTTGAGTATGCTTCCTGAAAAGATTCCTATAGCAACTATCAGGGAGAATCTGAGGTCTGAAACATGCCTGTATACTCAGATTGTCTCACAGCATGAATGTCATGAAACTGAAAACCTCTGGAGAATCAGAATGAAGGAAGTGATCTGAGTGATTTGGAAGATCTGTTTTAGCATCTTGGTACTAGAAGCATCTCTTTGAAGTGACTAAAATCCTCATAAAGGTAACTTCTTGGTACCAAATAGTGTATGAAGAGAGAAAATTTCAATTAATTGGCTAGACATTTACAAATATCCAGAAATTTTGCATTGTTAAAAACACCTGCTGTATTTTTGCTATATTTTCTTGTGGCTCATATTCCATGGGGTTGCAACTGAGCGACTTCACTTTCACTTTTCACTTTCTTGCATTGGAGAAGGAAATGGCAACCCACTCCAGTGTTCTTGCCTGGAGAATCCCAGGACGGGAGAGTCTGGTGGGCTGCTGTCTATGGGGTCACACAGAGTCGGACACGACTGAAGTGACTTAGCAGCAGCAGCAGGATATCAATATTATGACAGATTAGAAATAGTATTGGCTCTGATATCACTGGTGGTAGGTTTAACCCTGGTCAGGCATTTGATCTCTAAAATTAGGAGGTGAACTTCAAGTCCTAGACAGCTCTAAATATTTAGGGCTCAGGTTTCCTAAGAGAAAACCATAGCTCAGCTCTAACAAACTCAAATGAGAACAGCTTGGAGACAGGACCACATCTTACTCATTTGTTTTACACAGTGTCTGGCATACAGTAAGTGCTTAAATAATGTATGCTAGTTAAATAAATAGGATAATATGTGAGGAAATTGAATGAATGAATAAACAGACTTAGAAGGTACAGCTGAAGTCTGCAACCATTTTTAAGCCTGTTTTGACTTTTTAAGAAAGTTTGTATAGGAAAAAAATAGTTATAGCAAAGACTTCTGGTCTATTTTTCTTAAAAGGGAAGATTGTTCTACTTTTTAAGGGAAAAGTTGAAATGCTCACTAAGTCAAGACAGAAAACTCTAGAGGTCCCTGGAAGATAGAGCCTGGATTTGGTCTACAGAAGTGTTTTGTTTGATTATCACGATGATGTGGGGGCTTTGGTTTTGTGGCTGGTTTACTTTTAGACTGAACCCACTCCAGTGTTCTTGCCTGGAGAATCCCAGGGATGGAGGAGCCTGGTGGGCTGCCATCTATGGGGTCGCACAGAGTCAGTCACGACTGAAGTGACTTAGCAGCAGCAGCAGTTTTTTTTTTTTTTTTTAATCTGGATTCTCTTGGATAATGAGAAGCTCTGACCTCTGAGAGGATCCCCACATTGCCCCAACCTGCTGGAGCTAAGAGCTTTGTATTTTGCCAGGAGGAGGCCCTCTCTAGTTCCCTGCAGTTCCTACCCCTCACACAAAGCCCGTATCTATACCCCGTGGCAGAAGGATCTGAACTTTGGTTAACCGTGCTAGTAAACAGAGTGGCTTCTCTCAAGTGTTATTAGGCAACACTGCTTATAATAAAATGGACCACTGGTTGGTAAACTGTGTCTGGACTGAGAACAACAATGAAAAGTCTACAAATACCTGAAGAAAACGCCATACTTCGGGCTTCCCGGAGTGCAATGTAACTGTCATATCCTGTATTGGTTTCCTAGGGTTGCCGTAACAAAGTGCCAAAAACTGAGACTTCAACAGCAGAAATGCATTCCCTCACAACTCTGGAGGCCAGAAGTCTAAGATCAAGTTGCTGGCAAGCCTGGTTCCTTCAGGAGGCTCTGAGAATCCATTCTAGTCCTCTCTCTTAGCTTCTGGGAGCTGCTGGCAATTCTTGGTGTTCTGCTGACTTGTACACAGATGACTCCAATCTCTGCCTCCATTTTCACAAGGCCCTCCCCTCTGTGTGTCTGTGCCTCAAATTTCCTTCTCTTTTCTCTTAAAAGGACACTAATTATTGGGTTTAGGGCCTATCCTAAACCCGGGCTGATCTAATCCTGAGATCCTTAATTACATCTGCAAAGGGCTTCCCTGGTGGCTCAGTGGTAAACAATCCCTGCTAATGCTTCGATCCCTGATCCGAGAAGATCCCACATGCCGTGGAGCAATTAACTCCAGGTGCCATGGTTACTGAGCCTGTGCCCTGCAGCCCACGCTTCGCAAGAAGCCACGCACCACAGCTAGAGCACAGACCCCCACTTGCCACAACTAGAGAAAAGCCTACACAGTAACGAAGTCCCAGCACAGCCAAAGATAAGTAAATAACCAAAATTATATAAAAATATTATATCTGCAAAGATGCTAAGCCCCTTTCAGAGGTCCTTGAGATTAGGACTTGAACATATTTTTTGGAAGTCACTGTTCAACTCACCATGTATTGTTTTCAGGGGCACTAGAAACCAGGTCCATAGAGAATTTACAAGAGATTTTGGTTCCTGCAGGCCATGGAAACCTTAAGCCCCAATCCCATCAATGGAGATCTCATCTCCTGATGTCTGGACAGTCACTGGGGACAGGAGAGCTGATGGAGGGATTTGTGCTGCAAGGATGCCCACTAAGGAGCACCTGTCACTGCCCTGACAGCAAACTCCAGTTCCTGCCCTACATTCCTCCTGCATAGGCTGGTGTCCAGGAATTTGTGTTTGAATGTTTAGTTAAAGCCAGGAAGACACTCGGGTGGGTGCTACACACCCAATCCACTCCACACATTCACTATACGCCATCCTTGTATGTATGACCCCTGGTTTAAAGGACCAGCCAAATTTTCATTAATCTAGTGAATATTTATTGAATGTCAATTACATGTTAGGTAATTTTCTGCCCACCATGGATACAGCAGTGAAGAAAACAGACAAGGGAGCTTACATTCAAATGGAAAATAAGAAAGAAAGAAAGGGAGGAAGAGAAGTTGGGAGGGAGGGAGAAAATAGTCAGTGGTCAGAATTTGGTTAATATTATATTTTGAATTTAAGATTATATTTTGAATTTGGAATTTATATGATTTTATGATGGGTTGGATGAGAAGTATGGAAGAAGCAGAGGCATCAAGGAAGACTATATAGTTTTTGACATGAACACACATCTAGAAGGATGAACTTGCCATTTAACAAGATGAGGAAGCCTGTAGGAGGAGAGGTTTGGTGGGTATGAGGAAGACGGAGAGTTGAGATTTGGACATGTCTATTTGACATACAAGTTGAGAGTTTCAGTAGATGGATATTTGAGTCTGGAGTTCAGGGGAGGTCCAGGTGGAACATAAATATAGGAGGATTCAGGGGGATACATGGTGTTTAAAGCCACAAGACTAGATGAGATGACCAAGATTATGAGTGGATCAGGAAAGGAGAAGCGGTTCAGAAGGCTGAAGCTCAGGCTCTCTAACCTTAGTGGATCAGGGAGATGAGGAGCCAGCAAAGGACACTAAAAGGAGTAGGCACTGAGGACGGAAGAGCCAAGAGAGTCAGGGATCCTGGAAGCCCAAGTGAAGAAGTGCCCCAAGGAGGAATAGTGGGTCAGCCAAATGTTGCTTTTTGGTCAAGCAAGATGAGGACTGAGAATTGATGACGGCTAGAATTAGCAATGTGGAGGCAATTGGTTATGTTAAGATCAATTTTGGTGCAGTGGTAGACAGGAAGCCTGATTAGACTGGGGTCAAGATCTTCCCTGGTGCTCAGACGGTAAAGCGTCTGTCTACAATGTGAGAGACCTAGGTTCAATCCCTGGGTTGGGAAGATTCCCTGGAGAAGGAAATGGCAACCTACTCCAGTACTCTTGCTTTGAAAACCCCATGGACAGAGGAGCTTGGTGCAGACTACTATCCATGAGGCTGCAAAGAGTCGGGCACAACTGAGCAACTTCATTTTCACTTCACTTTCAAGAGACAATAGGAGGAGAGGAACTGGTGACTGCAGGTATTGACAAATATTTCTAAAAGTTCTGTGATAAGGCAAGCAGAGATTTGAGGCAGTCGCTGAAAGGGGAATATGGGGTCAAGAGTGTGGTTGTTTTTAAGATAACAGACATTATAACACATTGGAAATAATCCAATGGGGTGGGAATTTGATGCACAAGGAAACAGGGAGAACTGCTGGCGTGGAGAGGTGCAGGCAGTAACACTCTAATAAGCTCAAGGCCTTTACAGTAGAGATGCAATTCCAAGACACCATCATGCCCATTCTCCCCTGAGGCTGACTTAATCGGTGCTTCCAAACCAGCTATAAACAGCAGAATCACTGAGAAGAAGGGAGGGCACTCCTCCTTTAGATGCTACTATTACTATCCCTGACTTTCCAGGTGGTGCAGTGGTAAAGAACCTGCCTGCCAACGCAGGAGACACAAGAGACTGTGTCGAGGGTTCGGTCCCAGGGTTGGGAAGATCCCCTGGAGTAGAAAACGGCAACCTGCTCCAGTATTCTTGCCTAGAAAATCTCACGGACAGAGGAGCCTGGCAGGCTACAGTCCACGGGGTCTCAAAGAGCCGAACATGACTGAACACACACACCCAACAACGCATTACTATCTCCACAAATGAGTGGCTGTAAAAGTGCATTGTTAACAATTAACGACGGTACTGAGAATAATCATTCAACAACTATTTATTGGCCTACTTTGTGCCAGTTCTAGGTGTTATTCTAGACACGGGACACAACAGTGAAATATTCATGTCTGAAACATTTTTATTAGCTGCATTATAAAGAGACCTGTATGCACTTATTTTTAACAAAAAAGAAAAATGTGTTTGGAGTTGTCTTGAATTGAATATTTATGCTTTGTAAAAAGCCCTGTTTCTTTATGAGTGATAGGCTTTATTACCTATGGTATTCCAAAGGCTGGTTTTGGAATAAGTATCTGAGGCACTTTCTCCACTCTCTGCCAGGTTTTACCCCAAGAGCCTTTCCAAATATATTTAAGTGGTCTTGGGATTTGGTCACTTTTAGGTACGTTAATAGATATCGCACTTGCCTTTTAAGAACTACTCAATTTCGTCTTGTTAGTCTTTTAAATGTGACTTAAATGAAGTTATATTCTCTCACAAAACCAACTTGAGATCATTACACTATTGAATTTCTCTTTCCTCAGTTTATATAGTCAAAAGAGTTCTACACATGGAAAACTAAGGAGTATAGGATTGCTAAGACTTTTCACTAAATTTATATACTCGAATTTTCTACCTTTTTCTAACAAACACGTTCTACCTTGCTGAGCCTTTTAAAAGGTCAGCAGCTGCTTTGAGAGCATTTATTTGTTGCAGTCTTTTCTGTGGTCTTTTCAAGTTTTGTTTCTCTGATTTCCTGGCAGTATACTTATTTCACGGGAAACGTTCCTTTCAGAAGCACAAAGCTCTTCTAAAGATCTCTTTGAAACTTCCTCATTCATGTTTGCTAGATTTCCTACTAGTTTAAAATTTTATTTCAGCTTTAAATATCATATAGTCTGTTATAGTTTATTTTAGCACATGTATATTTTCCCAAAGACACACACAGACATTTACTTTGTAACTTTTGTATTATCCTTACTTTCTTCAGAGCTTACTTCTTAACAAGTGTTTCAAAGGATATATACCAGTTCTCATACAGTTTCAAATATTGTTTGCTGTCTGCATTTGTGAGGCACTTCTCTAATCTCTTGGGCTTCCCTTGTGACTCAGCTGGTAAAGAATCTGCCTGCAATGTGGGAGACCTGGGTTAGCTCCCTGGATTGGGAAGATCCCCTGGAGAAGGGAAAGGCTACCCACTCTGGTATTCTGGCCTGGAGAATTCCATGGACNATTTGTGAGGCACTTCTCTAATCTCTTGGGCTTCCCTTGTGACTCAGCTGGTAAAGAATCTGCCTGCAATGTGGGAGACCTGGGTTAGCTCCCTGGATTGGGAAGATCCCCTGGAGAAGGGAAAGGCTACCCACTCTGGTATTCTGGCCTGGAGAATTCCATGGACTGTATAGGGGTCACAAAGAGTTGGACATGACTGAGCGACTTTCACTTTTCTCCTCTCTAAACATCTGTTTATCACAGGACTCAATTCCATCATGTTCACTATTAGAGATCTGAAATAACATAGCCTCAAAATTTGCTCCTTGAAGCAATTACACACAGTACAAAAGGCTTTTATAACATGGATGGTCTATAACATGTGTGTCCTCCCCACATCCCCTCTCCCCTCTGACCCTTCCTATAAAGTCAACTCTTTACTCCTACTCATTCTACTGGAGGCTTTCTACTGCGGGATGTGAGGAAGTGCAGGTGGGCTGAAACTTGCAAGAACACATGAGGTCTATGCATGTGCCTGTATGTATGAGAAAGTTTACTTTCATGTCAATTAAATGTGTCATCTACATAGAGAACAGACTTGTGGCTGCCAAGGGGCAGGGGGTGGGGAGGGATGGATTGGGAGTTTAGGATTAGCAAATGCATACTATTACATATAGAATGGATAAACAATAAGGTCCTACTGTATAGTACAGAGAATTGTATTCAACATCCTGTGATAAACCATGGAAAAGAATGTGAAAAATAATGTATATATGTATTACACATATCATTCTGCTGTAGAGTAGAAATTAACACAATATTTTAAGTCAACTATACTTCAATAGAATAAATTTAAAAAATAAAAAAATAAATGTGTCATTTGATTAAAGTGTTTTGCATGCCTGGAATCCAAATAGTAAACAGGATGGGTAATGTTGATAGGACAAAGATTCCAAAACTAATACAAATACAGCAGTTATGCTTAAATGAAGGCAGCAGATCCAAAATATCCATGTTCATATTTTTGCTGCAAAGTGAATGTAAACAGACTTTTAAAAGCCCAAAGTTTAGACAAACTATAAATTCTTTTAGGAAAACTGTAATGGACTATATCATGAACAAAGAGTTTCAAAGTGTTTTTTAGATGAAGCTTTTTGCTTCTTTAAAAAGTATATTTTACAGAAAATATGCATATTGCCTTAAGAGTACAGAAATGAAACTTGAAAATAAAACCACTGAAAACATGTATACTACTTCTATGGCAAATCATTTACCTGCTCCGTGCCTCAGTTTACGCTTCTATATATCTGTGAATTAATGCCCTGAGTGGGTGCACAGAGGCACTCAATAAATGATAGGCCATCTCCTTTTTAGAAGTCAAGAAACAAGTATCATCACCTGTTTCCATTACTTTAAATTATCAGAAGATATTGTAGCCCCTCGGTAAAGTTTCTTAGTATTAGGCGCTGCTCAGAGGATGGGGTTGAAAGAGATGAAGAGTGTTTCTACTGCTTTGAGCAAAAAGGTTTTGACAGCTCCAGCCAAACTTGAGGGCTCCACCAGGAAGGAAATAGTGCTTCTGCCAACAGTGACTTTGGAACTCGAGTATGTTTTTCTCATTTTAGTTTAGTAGCAAAATAACTTGAGACTTACGCAACAAACGACTCAGCCATCCAGTGGTATTCATACCCGGGTGGATACCAATCTCACACCAGGGAAGTCTCTACAGCTGGACACTGGCAGCAGCTTCCTCTGCCTCCCAGAGTGGGAAGATGCCACTTATCCAGCCACACTGGCCAAGGCTGCTGCCCAAGTTTTAAACGGAAACAAAAATCTTTTCTTTAGGAATGAAGTCGGTGCTTTTTTGTTCTCTTGTTTGTTTGGGGAAAGTTAAATACTGGTGGAGAAAAGGCAGCCTGCTCAGAGGCAAGGCTAGTGGTTTCAGCTGGTGGGCATCTGTTTCCCAGTCCTTTCCTCTCCTCTCCTTTCCTATGATATAACCCCAGTCCACTACTCCTGCCTTTTTCTAAATGCTTTCTCTGTCAAGGCCTTGACTTCATTTTTTGGAAAGTGGTTCCAAATAAATGGCGCTTGCACCACTAGCTAGAGGTTCCTCCAACTCGACAGCAGCTGAAAGAAAAGGAAGCTGTCGCACACTGTGAGTGCTGCTGCTACTGCTGCACAAAGACAAGAAGATCTGCGACCGACGAGAGAGGAGGTAGGCAGGCAAACAGTGAAGGTGGTCAAAAAGTACAGCCCTCCAGTTCTAAAGGGATGCAATGTAGCAGAACAGTGGTGACAATAATAATATATTGTAGATCTGAACAATGCTAAAGTGCCTAGATTCTTTAGCAATGTTCTAAATGCTAAGTGGATGAGATCCAGTTCTCATCCCATCTCAAAGGGGAAAAACTTGTAACTATGTGAGGTGATGGATGTTAATTAGTAATAGGTATTTCCATATATAATCATGTTATACACCTGAAACGAATATGTCAATTATAGCTCAAAACAAAAACAACCATCCACTGAGCCCTCCCTCCGTGCCAGGCTCATCCGAGAGAATGCAGGCCGAGGCAGCAAACCCCAAAGTCCCAAGCATAAGCATCTCTCTCACTCAGCCAGGCGGCCACGGAACCCCTGCGGGCATCTCTGGCCCCATGATCCCGGCCAGTGCCCAACAGGAAGCCCCGCAGGGGAACTTTCGCCAGTCTGCAGCCGCAAAAACAAGTCGGGCTCAAGACTGTCCAGTAACCCGGAGACGCAGCGAAACACCGTTTTGTATCCTGGCAGCTACTTGAGCTCGACCGAGTTTAACGCTCTAGGAGTGAAACCAGAGGTGATGCTTCCTTCACTCAACCGTGAGGCCACCCGCTGACGGGCCCCTTCGCTCAGGGCTTTGGAGAAAATTAGAGAAGACGAGACAAGAGGCCAATTCTCCCCACTCCATTCCCCGGCGCCCCACCACCACCACCGTTGCCTTCCTCTCCTAACTCGCAGCCTCAAAGCAAGTTCAACGACAGGCCTTGCCTAAAGAGATCTCCGCGCCCCTGCCTGCGCAGGCTTGGTCCCAGGGGGCGATTTTCGGGGGGCTCGCGGGCTGCCTGGCCGCACCGCGCTCCTGCATCTCTCCTCTGCTCCCAAGCTTGGCGTAGTCCGGTGTAGCGTCCCAGCCACTCGCAGCAAACAGTTAACCTAGCCGGGTCGGTCGACCCAGCTACGCGTCTTCCAGCGAACCCGAGTCTCGCGCACCCCGCCCCACCGCCGCGGCTCCCGTGCTCGCCCAAGTGCGCCCGGCCCGCGGGCGCCGGACCAGCCACCTCCCTCTGCGCTGCCGACTCGGCTCCCTGGCCCCCGCCACTCCTTCACCCCTTCCCTCGCCCAGCCTCCCTCGGTTGGAACTGGGTCGGGTACCCCGGCCCCTCCTCCCCCGCCGCCTCCCAGGAGGTGCCAGTACCGATGCCCAGGATGAAGACGAAGCCGGTGACCACGAGCACCGGGTGCCAGTTAAACTCGAGCGCGGTCCCGTCCCAGCCGAGCCCCTCTCGGTAGTGGAGGACCCAGATGAGGGTGAAGATCACAGACAGGAAGCCGACGAGCAGCGCCGACACCAGCAGCGCCAAGAAGCCCCTGTAGCCCTCCATGGCCATCAGCGCCCCATACTCCGCGCGCTGGCAGCGAAGGAACGCGGCGAGGCGGTGGCCCCCGGGTACTGGCCTGCGGCGGGACGCGGCGTCGACTTTTAGGAGCTGTCTCCGCCCCGGGGAGGGGCTTTGTCGCGGGCCTGCCTGGGATGCTGGGCCTCGGGGCGGGGGCAGCTGGCCCTTAGCTCAGAGACCAGCCCCACCCTGGGGATCTCGTGGTCGGCGTCTGCGCTTGCCGAGAGCTCTGGTTAGTTGTTGAGAGCAAGAGTCCAGAAGGTTCCACACCCACTGCTTTCTTTTAACTTTTCCCGTGTCTCTTCCTTCTCTGAGAGGAAGCTGAGTAAGGCAGTGGTGTGCACAATCTGTTAACAATAGAGGAGTCCTTCGGGTGGCTTTGCCTCCTCCTAAGCTGCAGACCTGGAGGACTGGGGTCTTTGATGCCAAGGAGGAGCCTGTGAGACAGTGTGTACCTGGTCTCATCTAGCAAGAAAACTGCTGGCAGTGAGCTCCTAACAGAGAAAGCAGACACCTCTGGGACCCTCGACGTCCCCATATGTGGTAAAAATGAATCTTAAAAGTGCCGCCTGTTCAAACGCATTTGGACTAAAGCCTCATCTGGTGGCTTGAGCTTACTCATTCCCTGCCCTCTTTCCAACACTCAGTTCACCCTTCCCCACTGGACAAGAAAAGTGACAGAATTATCATTGCTGTTAAAGAAAGCAGGGCTGTGGCTGTAAGGCCTCCTGAATGCATTTGGGAACCTTCGCTTCTAACTCCTCCTGTGACTCATCTCCACAGGCTTGATTGTTTACCATAATGTCCTGTTGCCATTGTGAAAGCCCTTAGAATGTGTAGAAGTGTATGGGCGTGATTTTCAATCGAAAAGACAGGTTTTCGGCAAGGAAGCAGGAGTGTCATGCACTGGTAGTGGTCCAAGATTGAGGTCTAAGAGTTAGAGGCTATAGACTTCACTGCTGTCGCTAGTTTTCTCTTGATGGTAAAAAGAGAGTAAACAAATGGGAAGAAAAAGACCCCTAACCACAGTATGGGGCTTCACCCGTGGCTCAGTGGTAAGAATCTGCCAGCCAATGCAGGAGACACAGGTTTGATCCCTGGGTGTGGAACATCCCCTGGAGAAGGAAATGGCAGCCTATTCCAGTATTCTTGCCTGGAAAATCCCATGGACAGAGGAGCCTGGTGGGCTNGGCTTCACCCGTGGCTCAGTGGTAAGAATCTGCCAGCCAATGCAGGAGACACAGGTTTGATCCCTGGGTGTGGAACATCCCCTGGAGAAGGAAATGGCAGCCTATTCCAGTATTCTTGCCTGGAAAATCCCATGGACAGAGGAGCCTGGTGGGCTGTAGTCCATGGAGTCACGAAAGAGTCAGATGTGACTTAACAACAACACCCACAGTGTAAGGCTCTCTATGGTCTGGCCCTGCTGTCCATGGCTTCTCTCCCGGTTCCTGACCACTTCCTATGCATGTCCCTGCCTCTAAAATTGCCCAACACCGTTTCCACCAAGAAACCTTACCTGTGTCTGCCTACACCTCTATCTTATACATGGACAGAGGAGTCTGGAGGGCTATAGTCCCTAGGGTCACAAAGAGTTGGACTAAAGACTTAGCATGCATGCACACAACCACCTCCCCATCCAGTGCTTCTCTGCGTCACTTACCAAGGTGTGATATACCGACCTATTCTTGTGGCTGTCTCCACTCCCCAGACAGCCCCCTTGAGAGTACTAACTGTCTAATTTATCATTTTATCCTTCCTTGACATATAGCGGGAGAAGGAAATGGCACCCCACTCCAGTATTCTTGCCTGGAGAATCCCATGGACAGAGGAGCCTGGTGGGCTACAGTCCGTGGGGTTGCAAAGAGTCAGACACGACTGAGCGACGAACACGCACTTGGCGTATAGTAGCTACACAGTAAATGCTGGGAGAAGAATGGGACTGACTGTCAGTCAGGATGCTGGCAGGAAGAAAATGGATCATTCCAGTTGGGCAATTTAATAATGAACAGGGCTATTTACAAAGTTGTGGGCAGGGTGTAGGAAAGCACAAGGGGTTTGCAGTGCCCAGACCTGAATGGGAGAGGGTTACTGAAATCCAGAGAGAGAAAGAGAGAGACAAAGACAGAAAAGACACACACACACACACACACACACACACATACACACACATACACGAGAATAGTGTAAAAAGGGCAGCCATACTGGGGCCGTGGTCTTGAGTTGAGAGATGCAGCCAGCCTGCAGGGACCCCACAGGGAGGAAGAATGAGAGGGGACGTGAATATTCCAGCCTTATTTTCTTCCCCTCCAGTCTCCTGCCTGGTCCCAAATGACAGAAGCTAATCTGAAACCCAGAAGAAAGATGATGTGGCACATATAGGTCAGTCTTCAGGACACAGCAGAGTGGAGAAAGGTGAGAGTGGATGCGTCGGAATAAGCAGAAACCATCGCCGCATTTTCTGGTTTTATTTTCTCAGACACTTGGGTTCCTGAGTGCTACAAAGATTCCCTGTTTAATTTTGTACTGTTTCTCTTCCTCTTTGACCTTTAACTAGTACTTCTTTAACAACAATATCACTGTGTCCCTATTCTTCTCTCTAAAAGTATCTAGTTCTTGTCCCCAGGTAACTTCTTTACACCCTTAGCCCAGCACCTTCACTCCACTCTTGATTTGATTTTAGTCTGCAGCAGCAGCAAAGAATTCCAGGCTCCATTTAACAAAACACCTTAGGAGAATGAAAACATGGCCAAATAGTATGGATGATGTTGAATTACTTTGAAGTTACCAGCTAAACTGAGAAAACGTTCAACTTTTAAGTTGTCCTTTAAAGACCTAACTTCGATAAAACTTACCACTTTGAAGAGGAAACTTTTAAATAAAAAGATTGTTGTGGCTTAGTAACTGTTAAAAACAGTTGTCATCTAAGTTTCCCTCAGGGGTGAATAAACAGTTTGCCACCAAAGTACTTACTCAAATACTTTGTGAAGTGCTTTATAAAGTTATTTTGTATGCTCAGATACGTGGTGTCCAACTCTCTGCAACTCCACGGACTGTAGCCCGTCAGACTCCTCTGTCCATGAGGTTTTCCTTGCAAGAATCCGGGAGTGGGATGCCATTTCCTCCGCCAGGGGTTCTTCCCAGGCGTCAAAGCCACACCTCTTACATCTCCTGCATTGGCAGACAGATTCTTCTTTTTTCTATCTTTTTAGAAAAATTAATTTATTTCAATTGGAGGATAATTACTTTACAATATTGTGATGGTTTCTGCCATACCTTGACATGAATCAATCATGGGTACACGTGTATCCCCCCATCCTGAACCCCCCACCTGCTTCTCTACCCCATCCCTCTGGGTTGTCCCAGGGCACCAGCTTTGAGTGCCCTGCTTCATGCATCGAACTTACACTGGTCATCTGTCGCACATATGGTAATAATATACATGTTTCAATGCTATTCTCTCAAGTCATCCCACCCTTGCCTTCTCCCACAGAGTCCAAAATCTGTACTTCACATCTGTGTCTCTTTTGCTGCCTTGCGTATAGGAGCATTGTTACTGTCTTTCTAAATTCCATATATATGCATTAATATATATTGTGTGCATATTATTATACACATATTAATATATATTAATAATATGTATTGGTGTTTCTCTTTCTGACTTACTTCACCTAGTTTAATAGGCTTCAATTTCATCCATCTCCTTAGAACTGACTCAAACGCGTTCCTTTTTATAGCTGAGTAATATTCCATTGTGTATATGTACCACAATTTCCTTATCCATTCATCTGGCAGATGGATTCTTTACCACTAACATCACCAAAGATACTTTACTCAAGTACTTTTACACCAGTGCTATGAAAAGGCTTCCTGATGTGGGGGAGATGGGGTAGGGCATGAACAAGATAGCCTTCCAAAAAACCTGAGATTCTAGAAACATGTACATATTGGCACAGATTTGTATTGTCCCTGACAGAGTGAGGAGAGGTGTGGAGGGCCAGGGAGAGAAAACCTAAACCCCACTCAACAAAGAGATCAGGAACCAGTGCCCTGTTTGCCATTTATGTGCTGATCTTCTGCAAGGCAGTTTTGCAGTTTTGTGGTGGGTACAGAAGTCCAGTATTCTAATGTAAAGTATAATAAGCTGTTTGCTTACTACAAGCAGTAGCTTGCTTTGTGGAATAAGTGGACCATTTTTAAACTTCTAGATGTTGACTCTGTGTTGGTTATTCTTTGTTTACCCCTCTGCCCCCCACCCCCCACCTTTCTTGGCCTTGCCCTGTGCCCCAAGAGGCTCCCGGACCTTGGCTTCCAGTTGACTTTGGCAGTGCTGGAAGATCAGAGGGCAGGAAGAAAGAGGGGTCATCGACCCATTTATCCCACTGTGCCCCCTTGCTGGACCATGGTTTTTACAGTGGCTGTGTTCCTTTTTGCTTCCTTCCCCAGCTACAGCTCTCCCAGGACCAGTAAGGCCAGGTCCCCTTGCTTCTACAGGCCTGCATGTGCTTGGGCTTGTTCCTGGTCTTCACCATTCCTTGTGGGGTTCTTAACCTAAACAGACTGAAGAGTCTGTTTGCTATTTACCCTCTGTAAATAGTGCCTATATTAATTCAAGTCCCTCTCTCGAATAAAAGACTGCAAACCAGCTGTTTCCTGCAGGACCATGACAGAGACAAGTGGAAAAACACTCTTGCCTAATACTCCTGTTTCCCCAGCCTTCCTGCCTTTGCCTTCTTAGGAAATGTTAAGAAAGGAGGACTGTGTGAAGCAAGAAGAAAAATCACAAGCAGGAGAAGTGAACTCCCACATCTTCATCTCTCCTCTCCTTCTAGGCGAGAGATTTGGGAATCAAAAAGCTGTCTCAGATGACTAAAATAGAGTGACTCACAGCTGACACAGTGACTCATGGTATACCCCAAGCCCAGGCAATGGTCAAAGACTCCTTAGCGAAAGAAAACTAGGGTTGCAGGTTTGAAAGCAACACAGTCAAATCCCTGTTAATGGGAGGAATATACTTTCCTCCTGTGTTGTCTTCAGGGCAAAAACCAAAGGTCCGCTTTTCTGAGGCGTGTCTGAGGGAACTGCTGAGGAGACTGGCCCCGGCTCTGGCAGTGGAGCCGGCCGCTATAACCTCCCTGAGCCGAAGCTCCCAGAGTGCATCTGCACTCAGAGGGCAGCAAGGAAGGACCTCATCTGTGCCTGGCACAGCCGCAGGAGCCCCTGTGCGGGAGGAGGCAGAAAGGAACTCTTCCCGAGGAAGCAGACCCAGGAGAAGAGGAAGATGTGTGGGGAGAGCAGAGGGAGTGAGGAGAGCACCTGGAGAGGGGCCCAAGGAAAGGCTTAGCTCCAAAGAGCTTCTTGCCCATGTCAGGGGAGGGGATGGAGGTTAGACCAAGGTATTGCTTCCACTCTCCACTGCTTTGTAAGATCTACCTTACAAAGTGTGTGTGTTCAGTTGCTCAGTCGTGTCTGACTCTTTGCAACTCTGTGTACTGTAGCCTGCCAAGCTCCTCTGTCCATGGGATTTCCCAGGCAAGAATGTTAGAGTGCGTTGCCATTTCTTTCTCCAGGGGATCTTCCTGACTCAGGGTTCGAACCTGCATCTCTTACTTTCCTGCCTTGGCAGGCAAATTCTTTACCACTAGTAAAAAATCTGCTTCAGTTCAGTTCAGTTCAGTCACTCAGTCATGTCCGACTCTGCAACCCCATGAATTGCAGCACGCCAGGCCTCCCTGTCCATCACCAACTCCCAGAGTTCACTCAGACTCATGCCCATCGAGTCAGTGATGCCATCCAGCCATCTCATCCTCTGTCATCCCCTTTTCCTCCTGCCCCCAATCCCTCCCAGCATCAGAGACTTTTCCAATGAGTCACCTCTTTGCATGAGGTGGCCAAAGTACTGGAGTTTCAGCTTTAGCATCATTCCTTCCAAAGAAATACCAAGGCTGATCTCCTTCAGAATGGACTGGCTGGATCTCCTTGCAGTCCAAGGGACTCTCAAGAGTCTTCTCCAACACCACAGTCCAAAAGTATCAATTCTTCGGTCGTCAGCTCTCTTCACAGTCCAACTCTCACATCCATACATGACTACTGGAAAAACCATAGCCTTGACTAGACAGACCTTAGTCAGCAAAGTAATGTCTCTGCTTTTGAATATGCTATCTAGGTTGGTCATAACTTTTCTTTCAAGGAGTAAGTGTCTTTTAATTCCATGGCTGCAGTCACCATCTGCAGTGATCTTGGAGCCCCCCAAAATAAAGTCTGACACTGTTTCCACTGTTTCCCCATCTACTTCCCATGAAGTGATGGGACTGGATGCCATGATCTTCGTTTTCTGAATGTTGATCTTTAAGCCAACTTTTTCACTCTCCTCTTTCACTTTCATCAAGAGGCTTTTTAGTTCCTCTTCATTTTCTGCTATAAGGGTGATGTCATCTGCATATCTGAGGTTATTGATATTTCTCCTGGCAATTTTGATTCCAGCTTGTGTTTCTTCCAGTCCAGTGTTTCTCTACTTAGGAAGCCCCAAATCTGCCTGACCCTTCACTTAATTTTTGAATTTGATAAAAGGAGCTGGGGGTTGGGGGATGGACTTCAAAGTAATCAGTCTGCACAAAAGGGCATGCTGGCAGGCAAATTATCTCCAGGAATTACTTAACCCTGGGAGGGGTGGTTTCCAGTTTGCAAGGATCCAAATGCCAGTGAATTAAGAATACAGAAAAGAAAAGATGCTGAGCATGGCTAATTATTAGAGAAATGCACATCAAAACTACAGTGAGATACTACCTCACACTGATCAGAATGGCCATCATTAAAATGTCAACAAAGAGTGAATGCTGGAGAGAATGTGGTGAAAAGGGAACCCTCCAGCACTGTTGGTAGAAATGTAAGTTGGTGCAGCCACTATGGAAAACAGTGTGGAGGTTCCTCAGAAAACTAAAAACAGTAAGACAAAACTATAATTCCAAAAGATACATGCACCCCTACGTTCACAGTAGCGGTATTCACAATAGCCAAGGCTTGGCGGCAACCTAACTGTCCATCAACAGATAAACAGACAAAGAAGATGTGGTGTCTACAGATACAATGGAATGCTGCTCAGCCATAAAGAGAAGGAAGTGATGCCGTTTGCAGCAACATGGATGCATCTAGAAATTATACTAAATGAAGTAAGTCAGAAAGAGAAAGGCAAATACTATATTATCACTTATATATGGAATCTAAAATATGACACAAATGAACCTGCCTATGTGAGAGTTGGACTGTGAAGAAGGCTGAGCGCCGAAGAATTGATGCGTTTCAACTGTGGTATTGGAGAAGACTCTTGAGGGTCCCTTGGACTGCAAGGAGATCCAACCAGTCCATTCTGAAGGAGGTCAGCCCTGGGATTTCTTTGGAAGGAGTGATGCTAAAGCTGAAACTCCAGTACTTTGGCCACCTCATGTGAAGAGTTGACTCACTGGAAAAGACTCTGATGCTGGGAGGGGTTGGGGGCAGGAGGAGAAGGGGACGACAGAGGATGAATGGCTGGATGGCATCACTGACTCGATGGATGTGAGTTTGCGTGAACTCCAGGAGTTGGTGATGGACAGGGAGGCCTGGCATGCTGTGGTTCATGGGGTTGCAAAGAGTTGGACACGATTGAGCTACTGAACTGAACTGAATTGAACTGATGGAACAGACTCATAGATGTAGAGAACAAACTTGTGGCTGCCAAGGGGGAGGGGGAGAGCAGAGGAATGGACTGGAAGTTTAGGGTTAATAGAAGCTAACTATTACCTATAGAATGGATAAACAACAAAGTCTTAATGTATAGCACAGGGAACTAAATTTAATATCCTGGGATAAAACATAATGGAGAAAAAGAATGTAGATAGGTGTGAAACTGAGTTACTTGGCTGTACAGTAGAAATTAACACAACATCATAAATGAACTATACTTCAATAAAAAATAAAGACTGCGAACTTCCAGTTATAAGATGAATAAGTACTAGGGCTGTAATGTACAACATGATGAATATAATTAACACTGCTGTATATTATATATGAAAGTTTTAAGAGAGCAAATCCTGAGTTCTCATCACAAGAAAATTTTTTTTCTGTTTATTTAATTTTAGATCTATATAAGATGATGGATGTTCACTAGACATAATCATTTCATGATGTATGGAAGTCAAATCATTATGCTGTACACCTTGAGCTTATACAGTGCTATATATCAGTTATATCTCAATAGAACTGGAAGGAAAAAGAGAATACGGAAAAGAAGAAAATATAGTTAATACAGAGAAAAGGTGTTTAAAGACACACTCCTGGACAGACTGATGAGGTTAGAATAGAGAGCCTAAAATCAAGTCAGAGAATTAGCAAAGGAAAGAATGCTCTGGAACGCTTATGACCAAGCTTTCTTCCACATAAACCAAATTTTATAAGCACATTGGACTGCTTGGATGGGACTTTATAGTATGTGAAGAACCAGGTTATATTATCATTAACAAGGAGCTAAAAACATTGTTTACTTCTGGAAAGCTTTTTGGGATGCTTCATTGTTTGCTTTGTAGTAACAGGATTAAGTGCTCTAATTATACTCTTCTCTCTCACTGATGCGCTTTTTGAAGAGTGTTCACAGATGGAGTGTCTCAGAAACATATTTCCAGAATTTTGGCTCACAGATGTCAAGATTTTATTAAAATATGGAGGGACCATACTTGTCCAAAACAAAACTCTGAAAGTAGACCAGACAGGATTTTTTTAATTGGCCAAATATTTGACTAAATAAATTTTATCTACAAAAAGCTTAGACAGACCCCACTGAATCATGGAAAGCTTTGATTACAATTTCTGGAAGCAGGTAAAGCTCTGTTTTAGAGAGAAAAACCAAATGGTGTCAATCCAAATTTTACTTTTGTTCCAGAATAGCTTAGTACGGCTTCAGTCATTTATATATTGCTGCAAGTCTCGATCCTTGAAATTCCAGTCAACATGAAGCATTTTGGATTGAGGGAACATACGTTGTTCCAGGACTTCAATCTGCTGTGTAATCAGACAATTTACATGGGTCAAAAGCTGGGAGGCAGTTTGCTCATCTGTGACAGGATGGTTTCAGGCTAGATCAGGATTCTTAACCTGATGTCTATGGATAAAATCTGAATGGGAGAAAAATTGTACCTTTATTTTCATTCATTTCTAAGTGAAATTCAGCAATTTATTACATTATGAATGCAGACAGCAAGCTCCATTAGCATTCACAGTGACTGTGATTTTTGTCACCAATAGAAGCTACTGTTAGTCTCCCATCCCATGGAGTGCTGTTACAGGTTTCTCGGCTCATTATTTGTGCTCAGCACTCTTAGAATAACAACAGTTATTAAACCCGCGGCTAGATCTTATAATGCATTAATAATGACGCACCTATAGTGTTGTGTCACAAATGGTTTCCTTTTTAATTTTGATAACCCCACTTCAATGTGACTGGTTTCCTTTGTAACCCCATGTTTAAAAATATTTATGCATTTTAAAACAATATTTGGAGGAGAGGTCCACAGACCTTATTAGGTCTTTTCAAGGAGTCCATGGCACACAGAGGTTAGAATCCCTAAGATAAATGACCTCTAAGGCTTATGCCTGCCCTTAAATCTGTATTTTGAATAGTTGGATTCAGAAAGCCAGGGGAAAGCTATCAATTAAATCAACCTCACATCATACAAAGTGCAGTCACAATCTTTCTGTGATAAGAATACAAAAAAACAACCCTTGAAGAGCTTGATATATCTCTTGGAAAACAAACCTAGAAAAATCTTATATCTTCTTAATCCAGAGCTATTGTTAAATGCCAAGTTGTCCTGCATGTCATACTTCCTCAAGAATAAAAGTCTGTCTCTTGATTACTTTACATATTGATGGTCTGGTAAATATGTTCTATAAGCGTAGCCAGGTCAGGCAAGAGTGTCAGGCAGGCCCTGTTTGTTATGAGTATCCTGTTGTTGTTTAGTTGATAAGTTATGTCCGACTCTTTTGTGACCCACCAGGCTCCTCTGTCCGTGGGATTTTCCAGGCAAGAATACTGGAGTGGGTTGCCATTTCCTTCTTCAGGGGATCTTCCCACCCTGGGACTCAAACCTACGTCTCCTGCATTGGCAGCTGGGTTCTTTACCACTGAGCCACTTGGAAAGCCCATGCCTATCTATATATATCTTTCTCCCCGACTTTGGCTGTTCTCCTTTCCAGTAGCTACATTTTGTACAAGAACACCNGGGATCTTCCCACCCTGGGACTCAAACCTACGTCTCCTGCATTGGCAGCTGGGTTCTTTACCACTGAGCCACTTGGAAAGCCCATGCCTATCTATATATATCTTTCTCCCCGACTTTGGCTGTTCTCCTTTCCAGTAGCTACATTTTGTACAAGAACACCTAGTACTCAGACCCGCCTACTACTGTTAGGGTGCCAGATGAAGACTTGACTTTTTTTTTTACCCCCCTTTCAGTTTGGGGGCTTCCCTTGTGGCTCAGCTGGTAAAGAATCTGCCTGTAATGTGGGAGACCTGGGTTTGATCCCTGGNAAATCTGACTCACTTGAAAAGACCCTGATGCTGGGAAAGATTGAAGGCAGGAGGAGGAAGGACCAACAGAGGATGAGATGGTTGGATGGCATCACCAACACAATGGACATGGGTTTGGGTGGACTCCAGGAGTTGGTGATGGACAGGGAGGCCTGGCATGCTGCAGTTCCGTTCATGGGGTCACAAAGAGTCAGACATGACTGAGTGACTGAACTGAACTGAACTTCAGTATGGAGTGAGTCCAGGTCTCTTTCATGCTGTTGATCATACTAACCATGAAAATTATTAATTCTATGATTACTTAGTATGTGCCAGGCACAGTTCTGTGAACTCTCCAGACACTTATAATTTTTACAACAGCCCTATTTTATAGATGGGAAAACTAAGCAACACAGAATGTAAGCTACCTGCACAAGTGTCCATGGCACAGAAGGAGAGGCTTGGGTTTCAAACTCAAGTAATCTGATGCTACAGCCCTCACTCAGAGACACTGTACTAAACTGCTATAATTTATTTAACAAATTCCCCATTTGTCGATATTAATATTTATGTTGCTTATAGTTTTTCACTCCTAGAAAATGAATGAATGTCTTTATAAATAAATAATTTAATACATTTCTGGTTGTTTCTTTAGGGAAAATTTCTAAAAGTTCAACTGCTAGGTTAAATAAAAAACCAATTGCTAACTTACTTCATAAAAGATTATACTAATTTGATCAGAACTATATGCTCATGCATTTGCCTATGAGGCTTCCCATGTGGCTCAGCAGTAAAGAATCCAACTGCAATGTAGGAGATGCAGGAGACTCGGGTTCTATTCCTGAGTTGGAAAGATGCCCTGGAGGAGGAAATGGCAACCCAGGCCAGTATTCTTGCCTGGGAAATCCCGTGGACAGAGGAACCTGGCAAACTACAGTCCATGGGGTCACAAAGAGTTGGACGTGACTGATTGACTAACGCTTTGCCTTGACTTTAGTCTGTAAAAATACTGAATCACTATGTTGTATACCTGAAAGTAATAAGACATTGAACACTTGAAACTAATGATATTGTAAATCAACTATACTTCAATTTAAATATACATGCACAGAATACATGCATACATGGGGGAGAAAAAGAATGTTAGTTCTTCACTGAGCATGAGAAGACTGAGACTCTGCAACATCTGACAATGTTTTAGTGTGGTGAGACCTAGGGGATTATCTGGGTTACTTTAGGTCATCAACCGCATTCTCAGCTCTTTCTGAGTACCTCCTGGTTTGAGCAGGGAAACCCTGTTCCTCTATCTTGTTCTTGAGATTCTCAGGCTCCTTTCTTCTGATTGCAATCCTGGATTGAAGAAAACAGGAAAAACAATTTTCTGCTAAGCACATTTCTGTTCTCAATTTCCTTATATGTGGTAACGTTTTAGCGCACATATGATTTTGAGAATCATATGTGTCTCTTGAGAGTCCCTTGGACTGCAAGGAGATCAAACCAGTCAATCCTAAAGGAAATCAACCCTGAATATTCATTGAAAGGACTGATGGTGAAAATGAAGCTCCAATACTTTGGCCACCTGACACGAAGACATGACTCACTGAAAAAGACCCTGATGCTGGGAAAGATCGAGAGCAGGAGGAGAAGGGGTGACAGAAGACGAGATGGTTGAATGACATCACTGACTCAATGGACATGAGTTGGAGCAAATTCCGGGATATGGTTAAGGACAAGGAAGCCTGGGGTGCTTCAGTCCATGGGGTTGCAAAGAGTCCGACACAACTGAGTGAACAACAAAAATGATTACTATTACCCATGCTACCTAAAATTACGCTTTGCCACAGCACCTCAAATTTGCACACCATAAAGATCTCTTTTCCTATGCTTCAGAAATCACTGTGGTGAGGGTTACTTACCTGTTTTTTGAGGTTCTCTCCCCTTGTTAGAGCCTACATCCAAAATGGGTCTATTCTACCCCCTTAGAAATTCATTCATTTCTCTCCATTTCACTGTTACTCTAGTTCCAGGCACCTTCATATCAAGCCTAGATCAGCAAACAACCATCCAAGTGGTTTTCTTGTTTTTATCTCTTCCACGCAGTGTATTTCTCACATTTCATCAAAAGATAATCCAAAAATGTCCGCCTCAACACATTCCCCTGATTAAAAGTCTTCCAGTGGCTCCAGATTTGGCAATTTGGCATGACATGCAAGGCCTTTCTGACCCAGCCTTATCCATCCCCCCAGTCTCACCTCTCTCCACTGTCCTCCAGGAATCTCTGCTGCCATCATCCTAAATTATTTGGCACCCCACAAATGCCGTTTTCTCCCGTACTTTCTGATCTTGCCTTTGCACGCACTGCTGCTGCAGACTAGGATCTGGTGGCCACATGACCCCCTCTTCTGCATGGTGACTCAGGCCAGCCTCGGAAGTTGCAAATCAGAAAAAGCCATTAATATGGACTCAAGAATCTTTTGCAAATATAGTCATGTTTGTCGCCACTGTAAAATTATACAGTTCTCAGGCCTATAGTAAAATAATCAAGGAAAAGACAGATGAATTGTCAGGTATTTTTGGTCAAAAAAATCAATTTGACAAACAAAAAGAGATTATGAGAATGATGAAATAATATTGAAAAGAAAAGAGAAATGAGAAGCATGATAAAAAAAAGTGTTGAGAGAAAAGAGTCCTTTAATCTCAGATCAGATTCCTTGCTTAATATGCGTGGTGCTCACTCCAAACTCAGAAACAAAGAAACAACATTCCAGTTTCTCACAGGTTTGGGCTTATATTATGTTTATGATGGAAACTTGGGATAATTAAGTAGATTAAGATTTCAAAACCAGGTATCTGCAGAAGAAGGGACATATATATATATATATATATATATATATATATATATTTTAATCACTCTGCTCCTGGGTGGTTGTATAATATATATTGAGCTGACATTGCTGAGTTTGGTTTGTTGGTCATATTTTGGTCAGTTAACTGCATCCAATATATTTTCAGATTCATAGAGGGGAAATATAAATCTAGAAAAAGTCACTTCTTCACAATATGGTGATTAATTTAAAATCTTTCTGCACACATGGCTGTGGAGCCTGGTGGTAGAGGACAAAGCCTTAGCGGTCAGGAGGGATCCTGGGTAGCAAAATCTCTCTGTGTAGATTAGTTCCAGGCCCCAGAAGACTTCTGTCTGAGCTCTGTGGAGAGCATGGAGTGTGGAGATACAAAGTGAGTAAGACCTGTCTTCCCAGGGCACTTAGCAGTCACCTGAACAACTCAGTTCTGAGGGCAGGTTTAGTGCAATCTGGACTCCAGGCATCAGTATAAGCCTGGTGGAAGACTGCAGTACCCCCACAGGGCTGCTGCCAAAGTATTTGGTGAGAGATAAACTGCCTTGAAACCCCTAGAATCTGGGGAGTAGGTAATTTAAAGGGGCTTCCCAGGTGGCACTAGTGGTAAAGAATCCGGCTGCCAATGCAGGAGATGCAAAAGACGCAGGTTCAATGCCTGGGTCAGGAAGATCCCCTGGAGGAGGCATGGCAACACACTCCAGTATTCTTGCCTGGAAACTTCCATAGACAGAGGTACCTGGAGGGCTATAGCCCATGAGGCCGCAAAGAGTAGGACATGACGGAGCGACTGAACGACTGAGCATGCAGGCATACACACAACCTCTGCATTAAATGGGCTCCAGGCAACAAAATTGAGCTGTTACTCAAAAGTAGATTGAGAAGGCCAGTAGTGGCTATAAATACTATAAGGAAGACTCTTCAATTTATTTGGTGTAAATCTAATCCTTCTTTATTTTTCAGTTTTCCCCCTTTATTTTGAACACATAGAATTAGAACTCCTAATAATGATAAAATTATATGAAAATGACTTTAAAAATTGAAGTATAGTTGATTTACAATATTGTATTAATTTCTGCTGTACAGCAGTGGTTCAGTTATACTCATACACACACACATATACATTCTTATTCATAATCTTCCATTGTGGTTTATCACAGAATATTGAATTTAGTTTCCTGTGATATATAATAGGATCTTGTTGTTTATCCATTCTATATGTGATAGTTTGCTTCTGCCTGCATACTCAGTTGCTTCAGTCATGTCCAACTCTTTGAGACACTGATAACTGTAGCCCACCAGGCTCCTCTGTCCATGGATTCTCCAGACAAGAATACTGGAGTGAGTTGCCACGCCCTCTTCCAGGGTATTGTCCCCCACCTAGGGATCATGTCTCATGTCTCCTGCATTGGCAGGCAGGTTCTTTACCCCTAGGACCACCTGGGAAGCCCTTTTCTCCACTATCATGGGGCAAAAGCACCTCCTGCAAGTGGAAAGAAGAGATAGCCAGTGTCCTAGGTCCTTGTGACTCAAAATGTGGTCCTTAGATCAGCTTGTGAGAAATACAGAACTTCAGGCTCCAATGCAATCTTCCTGAATCATAATCTGCATTTTAATAAGCTTCTCAGGTGATTAGCAAGCAATTTAAGTTTGAGAAGCGCTACCTTAGGAGAAAAGCACCACTTCGAGGAGTTTAACACCTGAATATCGCAACCTAATGACCACAGTCTGGTCAGCTGTGACCCTCCCAGGTGCTCATCTAGTGCCAGGTACAGGGGTCTGTGTTTCTGCAAAGATCTGTATCTCAAATCAGTGAGATTTTTGGAAGGCTAGCAGTTATCCTGATAGGCCTCCTCTAAGAAGTCTCGGTATAATTCTTGTATAAATACTATCAGTTCAGTTCAGTTCAGTTTCTCAGTCGTGTCTGACTCTTTGCAACCCCATGGACAGCAGCATGCCAGGCCTCCTTGTCCATCACCAGCTACCAAAGTTTACTCAAAATCATGTCCATTGATTCAATGATGCCATACAACCATCTCATCCTCTGGCGTCCCCTTCCTCCCACCTTCAATCTTTCCCAGCATCAAGGTCTTTTCCAATGAGTCATTTCTTCACATCATGGTGGCCAAAGTATTGGTGTTTCAGCTTCAACATCAGTCCTTCCAATGAATATTCAGGACTGATTTCTTTTAGGATGGACTGGTTGGATCTCCTTTCAGGCCAAGGGACTCTCAAGAGTCTTCTCCAACTTTCACACAGTTCAAAAACATCAATTCTTTGGTGCTCAGCTTTCTTTATAGTCCAATTCTCACATCCATACACGACTACTGAAAAACCATAGCTTTGACTAGACAGACCTTAGTTGGCAAAATAATGTCTCTGCTTTTTAATATGCTGTCTAGGTTGGTCATACCTTTTCTTCCAATGAGTAAGCATCTTTTAATTTCATAGCTTAATTTCATGGTTAATTAATTTCATAAATACTGTGGCTTTTTTTTTTTAATTGACTTACATTGGAAAACAGGGTGAGATTTGGGTCCTAGTTTATCACCAGAGAATCACCAGAGAAATGTTAAGGTTCTTGATGAAAATATATGCATGGGACAATGACCAGCACACAGAAGGTACAGTGACATTTTGCAATGGGCTGATTATAACCTGACAGTTCAAAGCAGAAATCTGGTATGCTGAGCTAGATGATGTGAAAGGTTCTTTTTTCCTAAATTAGCTGAAGTGTGCTTTGAGTGCTATGTTTCCACATTCATTCAATCAAAACCACCTTTCGATAGAAATATTTAGAGATTCTCTCTGTGTATGAAGAAGGCTGAGCGCCGAAGAATTGATGCTTTTGAACTGTGGTGTTGGAGAAGACTCTTGAGAGTCCCTTGGACTGCAAGGAGATCCAACCAGTCCATTCTGAAGGAGATTGGCCCTGGGATTTCTTTGGAAGGAATGATGCTAAAGCTGAAGCTCCAGTACTTTGGCTACTTCATGCGAAGAGTTGACTCATTGGAAAAGACTCTGATGCTGGGAGGGATTGGGGGCAGGAGGAGAAGGGGACGGCCGAGGATGAGATGGCTGGGTGGCATCACTGACTCGATGGGCGTGAGTCTGAGTGAACTCTGGGAGTTGGTGATGGACAGGGAGGCCTGGTGTGCTGTGATTCATGGGGTCGCAAAGAGTCGGACACGACTGAGCAACTGAACTGAACTGAACTGAACTGATGTCTCTATCTGTATCTACCTATCTCTCTCTATTTATCTCCCTATCTATCTATCTATAATAGAGATGCCAGACACTATGTTAGGTGCTGAGAATATAATTAGGCAAAAACTGACAAGATCTCTGCCCTCATTGAACACACAGTCTTCTCCAAGTACTAAACTTGAATCCTGGACCTGAAATCAGTTCAGATCTGAGGAAAGGTAGATCCAGTGCCTGCTTATAGCAGCAGGGGGATGGAGCCACAGGGTGAAAATGTAAAAGGAAGATACTTGAGGAAGGGTCATTTCCTTAAAAACTGATATTTTACTGAGATTTTACCATCTGAAACCTCTATTCCTAGAAAAGTCAGCCTAGTCATTGTCCGGGTATCTGTCTAACCAGTCAGCAACTTCTCCTAGGGGAAGAGATAGAGAGGAAGGTTGAGAGAGGAAGCACAGATGTCCTTGTCTAGAATTTAAAAATAAGAGATTTCTGTGTTGCCTATAAAAGACTAAGATATTTGCTATACAGGAAAAATAAATTTGTTCAATGTTCTAAGAGTATATTATGTGCCAAGACCTTAGGACCACATCAGTGAACCACCCCCCCCCAAAAAAAAAGACCAGTGCTCTCTTAAAGCTTACATTCTAGTTGGTGGTGATTGGGGGAGTACAGGTTTCTCCTAAAGAGTGAAATATGTTAATCTCCATGTTCCTGCCAAATACCTCAGGGTCGAAGCCCTGAGTTAGAGCTGCAAGGCTGACCCAAGCAGACAATGTCGTAATTAAAGAGACTGTGTTGGCGTCCATCTGCCCTCTGGCAGGGCACAAGACAGCACCCCCCATGTGGGCACAGAGCAGAGGCTACAGAGTGAGGAGTCTGGGTCATGCCCCTAGTAAGCTACATACTGGTATTGGGACAAGGCTTGTGAACCCAAGTCGTAAGACACGTAGGATCATTATTATATAAACCTGGGTGACTTTTTTTTCTTTTCTTGCATTCTTTCCACAGTTTTAATGTTTAAATTGCACAAGTAATATTTGCTTATTTTGGAGGAAAAAGTCTGGGATGACAGACTGATTCCATTGCAACAGCAGTTCTTCATCCTCTGAAAACAAAGCCGGTCACTGACTCATTTCTCTTGCTCTTTAAGTTTTCTGAGCCACAGTTAGACTCAGTCCTTTGTGGCCCTAAACTCAAGAAGACACACATCAAGCTCTCTAAACCCTTCTAACTTGCCTTGAAGTGAAGGGACAGTTTCCTTCTGCCTCTCCTTGGAAAAGGAGAGAGCAAGTTTTGTCCAGCTCTGTCCAAAGAAAGCTTCCTCATAAAATGGTCTCTCTTCACTTTCACAATCTTTGGACAGCTTCCTTGTGGGTTTTTGAGCTATACAACATGTCATGGGTCACCTACTTTGATATCTCTGGCACCACACTTTGGATTTTTCACATCTACTATTTTATGGAGCTGGTATTCATTTTCCACAGCTGCTGCAAAGAATCACCACACTCTTAGCAGCTTAACCAACACAAATTTATTATATTGCTATTCTATGGGATAGAAGGCTGATATTGGTCTTGCTGGCCTAAAATTAAAGGGTCACATTTCTTTCTGGAGATTTTAGGGGAGGATTCCCTCTGTCTTGTTGTTTGCTGAACCCAGGGTAGGCAAGGTGCAAGCTAGAAAGCTGGAAGAAGATGCGAGGAGCCATAGGAACTACCAACATATTTATCCTCTCCTGGCTGGTACTGCAGCAAGGCGGCAGCAGCAGACACACTGTGTTCTCTAGTGTTGACCCAGTGGACACAGCTGTAATTCCACACCACTCAATGCGACTGGACTCGACTATAAGAGCTTTTTAGGTGATGCTTACATAAGTCATTGCACATGCATGGTGCTGTAAATGATTTCAGCTTATGCCTAACCATGTATCTACAAAACATGGGGCGAGGGCAACAGGCCATGGGGGCGAGAGAGCCATCCTGGCTACTTTGCTCTTTCCCTACACCCTTCCTGCCATTTCTAGCTTCTACCCCCTCCTCAGATTCCTTGGCTATGGCGCCCTCCTCCATCTTCAAAGCAAGCAAAGTCATACGTCTCTCTGTGCTTTTCTTCCACCACCACATTTCTTTCTCTGACCCTCTTCTTCTGCCTCCCTCTTCTACTTTTAAGTGCCCTTAAATCTCCTATCTGGATAATGGAGAATAATCTCCCAGTTTTAAGGTAGCTTTGTTATCAACCTTAACTCTACTCAGTTCAGTTCACTTCAATTCAGTCGCTCAGTCATGTCTGACTCTGCAACCCCATGGACTGCAGCACGCCAGGCCTCCCTGTCGATTGGCAACCTCAATTCTCATTTGCCATGTAAGGTAAGGTAACATATTCACAGGTTCTGAGTGTTGGAATATGAACATTTGTGGGAGGTTGTTAGTCAGCCTACCTAGTGTTTCAGTCAAAACTTTGTATTTATACAACCAGATACGATAATAATTGTGTGGGGAACATAGGTTTATAGATATAAACATTCTTTTACATCTTTTGTAATATATTGTGTTCTAATGGGTAAGAAGTTGGGCTTCCCTGGTTGCTCAGTGATTAAGAATACACCTGCTAGTGCAGGGGATACCGGTTCAATCCCTGGCTGGGAAAATCCCCTGGACAGGGGAGTGGCAACCTCATCCAGTATTCCTGCCTGGAAAATCCCATGGACAGAGGAACCTGGTAGGCTACAGTCTATAGGCTCACAAAAAAGTCAGATATGACTTAGTAACTAAACAACAACATATTGGTATACCATACGTGTTTAACAATTTCTGTATAGGCTCACAAAAATATCAGATATGACTTAGTAACTAAATAATAACATTGGTATACATGTTTAACAATTTCTGTATTGTTGGACAGTTAGGTCATATTCTATTGTTTATCATAAATAACACTGCAGTGAACATCTCTGTTTAATTTTGGCACACATTCCCTGGTGACTTTTGTATTGTGTCAAGTAACCCACTCCAGTACTCTTGCCTGGAAAGTCCCATGGACGGAGGAGCCCGGTAGGCTGTAGTCCATGGGGTCGCTAAGAGTCCGATATGACTGAGCAACTTCACTTTCACTTTTCACTTTCATGCATTGGAGAAGGAAATGGCAACCCACTCCAGTGTTCTTGCCTGGAGAATCCCAGGGACGGGGGAGTCTGGTGGGCTGTGATCTATGGGGTCGCACAGAGTCGGACACGACTGAAGCGACTTAGCAGTAGCAGCAAGCTGCTCTTACATTTCCCAAGACCCCTTTCCCTGCATGGTTTTGAGTTAATAGTAGCAATAAAACATTTTTATTTTTTTGCATGAGATCTAGATGGTAGAAATGAAGCAGCAGTCATACATATACCTGGAAGACTGGTGTAGGGTCAGACACTGTCGCAGCTCAAGCATATCATTGTGGCTCTGCTAGTTGATCTTGTTAGAAGGGCGAGCAGCCTGTGGCAACTCCAGTCAGTTCTTCACAGGGCAGTACCGGGCCTAACCCATCCAGCTCCCACCAGATCTCCTCTTTCAGCTTCTCTGTGTATCGACCCAGGTACACATGCACCCTGTGGAAACATGCACTAGATCTTCTAGAAGTCTTCCTCATCACTGAAGCAGGATGTTTGGAAGCTGTGAGAGGCAAACACAAGTTCTGCTTCTGCTCTTTCAGTGTTGGCTCAGCCTGCGTGTTCCCGTTTGTCTTCACTCTCTCCCATTTCATGTGCGTCTTCCCTTTGTAGCTGCTGCCCTGCTGACTGCAGGCCTGGCACCGGACAAAGAGCCACAGTTTTATGCAAACTGCACAACCATCTCCCACGACTGTGGAAGGTCTCACCTCTACACAGATCTCTCTCTCGATCACTCATAAGTCGTTCTGCTTCTCTGATCAAACCCTAATTGGTACTCATTCATAACTATTTTCTTTGGATAAATTCCTAGAAATCTGGGAGGAGATAGTACATTCCCTAAATATTTCTTTTTTGTTCATGTGTTTTATTTAGTGAAATATTTTTTGGAAAAGTTCTAGCTTGTTTCTACTCACTAGGAAGACTCAAAGCAAGGTATTTTTGTCCACACTTGCACCAGAACTTTAATGGCAAAGCATTGGACCCCTGGGCCACAGTGTGCATGGCAGTAGTAAGAATCTAGAGAAGATGAAATTCAAAAGGAGGTGGTCAGACTCATTTGCTGAATCATCCTTTGATAGCACTTCAAGGTGACAAAACCTTCAAGATTCTCTTTTCTGTTAGAGACATGAATATTTCCTTTATGGTCTGTCTTCTTAGGCTGGTGTCCTGTCTCTGGATTCTTAACTATTGGTAGACTTTGCTTGCTCCAGCTTACTTCCATATACCTATTTGGACAACCATTTACCTATTATTCCTGCATTCCCACCATCTGTGTTTGATTCACCTGCTGGGAACATACCATTGACACATACCATTGACACAAATGGCATGATCTAGGTTTGTGCAGCACATGATCTGTACAACTATATTCATGAATTTTAAGTTACCCCAGGTTGTATCTTCCTGTTGCTGACTTGATCTTTCTATTGTTTGTGGCCATAGCTTTTGGATACCATGATCTGTCTACTGGCTGGACATTCATCCACGGCCATCATAAGTTAGGTCCATTTCCTCAGTGTCTTCCCCAGCCAGGAAGGCAGATTAACTCTAGGAACCAGTAACTATAAAATCAGCACATCCCAGACCACTGTGGGTTAGGCCACTCCAGGTCCAACTGTGTTCCAAGCTATGACAAATGTAGCTTCTAGAAACTCCTCCAAATCCATCTGTTAGGTGATAAATTTCTATTTGAGCTGTGTCAAGATGATAATGTAAGTCTAAAGTGCTAAAATAAGATTCTAGTAACCTGCCTTCCCTTCAGTGACCTTATAAAGGCTTTCCTTGCTTATGTACAGAGTCATAAAAACCATTGGTTTGAGGACTTTGATTTGGTTGGCTATCTCCACTATAATAACAATCACTGACAAAGACATTTCAATTGTACCTACCAACTATGAAATGAGTTATAGTGTTTATTTTTCATGTTTCTTGTGTTTGCACTGTCTTGCATTTCCCCAAATCTGTCTTTGTGGGAATAGTCTTTATTTGGGACAATTAGGTACTGGGGATTTTTTTTTTTAATTTGCATGATTCACCCAGGCTAAACTCATGGGAAAGTGTTTTATGGAAATGTATAATGATCTGGAAGTCCGGTCTTAGCTCTCTAGGTTGACACGGACATTAAAACTGAGAAGAGGATTTACCTGGTGGCTCAGTGGTAAAGAATCTGTCAATTCAGGAGACACGGGTTCAGACCCTGACTTGGTAAGATAACCACATGGCGGAGAGCAGCTAAGCCCACGCACCACAACTATTGAGGTTGTGCTTTAGAGCCCGGAAGCTGCAAGTACTGAGCCCAGGTGCTGCAACGACTGAAGCTGTGTGCCCACTTGTGCTCTGCAACAAGAGAAGCCACTTCAGTGAGAAGCCTGCACACTGCAGCTAGAGAGTAGTCCTACTCGCCACAGCCAGACAAAGAGCTTGTGCAGCAAAGAGGACCCAGTAGAGCCAAAAAATAAATAAATTATAAAAATAAAAAACTGAGAAGAATAACTCCATATACTTGGTCCTTAAATAGTTTTCCAAGATTAAACTTAAAACACTATACATTGATTCTAGAGTGGCATGATTTGGGGGGCAAGGATATTTGCCATCAACCTTAAAATTGGGGAGGAAGTCTTTTAAGTGATGCTTCTCTATAAGTACTAGAACGACTATTTTAGTTGTTCAGAATGTTCTCCTTATCACTAAAATCCAGCTCCAAAGACTGAGGGGATATTTTCTTTGGCTGGTTTCCATCACTGGCATCTTTAATACAAAAAGCGAAACTTAGAACAGAATGATATTTCTATTGATGTCTTGGAAGCAGATTTAATCAGAATGTTTTGTGCATTTGAGCTGCTTTTATCTATGAGAGCAAGGCACAATTTTCCTGTGTCTCACCTTTTATTTAGGATAAAGTAGGGTGTTTAAACCAGATATTCTTTGTAATTCCTTCAATCCTAAAATAGCTTAATCTTTAAAAATAGTATTCATCTGTGGTCCAAATATTTAAAATGTCTGGTTAGTGTTTTCAGGGCAAGTGCTAAAGAGTACATATATTGCAAAGTCAATAACTTTAACTGTCAGATTACCTAATGTAGTGTTAAAGCTATAGGTTTAGTTTGGATATATTCTACAGGATAATAGTCAAATACTTGTCCAGTTTAATTAAACATAATTTAGTCAATGGCTCAAACATAAAAAGGATAAGAATATATTCGGCTGGTCAAATATACATAAATTATCTAATCCAAAGACATTTAAAGTCTTTGAAGTAATGTGAGAGTGTGATTTGTTTTACTTTGAAAATCTTCTGCATTTGATATGCTAGTGTCCTGAATTAGAAAATTTGAATGACGTGAAAAATCATTTTCCCTTATTTGCTTCCAAAGGAATTTACTGCTATAATTTTAAAACAAGAACAGAGTTCAGTTTCGACTAACAGTGTACGAAGTTAATGATTAGCCTTCCCAGGTGGCACAGTGGTAAAGAGGCTGCCTGCAAATACAGGAGACAAAAGAGACATGGGTTTGATCCCTGGGTTTGGGAAGATCTTCTGGAGCAGGAAATGGCAACCCACTCCAGTATTCTTGCCTGGAAAATCCCAGGGACAGAGGAGCCTGGCGGGCTACAGTCCATGGGGTCGCAGAGTCAGATGTGACCGAGCATAGGAACACATGCACGTTAATGATTAGTGTTTATGTTCTTAAGTTTCAGCTGTTTTAAAGTTTATGAATCCTAAAGAAGCTGGGCTAATTTTCTATCAGAAAAATATCATTGGAAAGTGCTATTAAAGTGCAGAGGAAATAAGATAATGTAATCTGTTGCTCATTTTAGCCGTGTACCATGACATCTAATCTATTAATATTAAAGAACTTCAGGCTTGCATACTTACTTAAATTAATTTACAATAAATGATTCACAAATTAATTGAGTAGATTAAAATTTTGGCAGCAATAAATCTTTATAAAGTTTGGTTCTTGATAGAGAAAGAAAAACAAGACAGTCTTTCATATGTAAAGGATAACACATGGGACAGCTGAAAATCAGTTTATCTTAATATTCCATGTGTACTTACAAAGTTCTAGTTTTTCTCCAAACCCCATAATATCTTCTTTTTAATGAGTCTGGTAAAATATCTAAATTGTAACACTGCATCTATACTTTGTCTAAAAAAATTGTAGTATATTTCCTTTAAGTTGCATAAAGCAAATATTCTATGAACATTTCATTATTTATAAACAGTATTCTTTTGAATAGAAACATGGCAGTAAAGCATGAAGACTTTGCAAAAGTTGGGATTCTTAAAAACCACCTGGAAAACAAGGCAAAGACCAAGACCAGAATATGGCTTCTCTGGTGGCTCAGATGGTAAAGAATCCACCTGCAATGCAGAAGATCTGGATTCAATCCCTGAGTTGGGAAGATCCCCTCAAGGAGGGCATGGCAACCCACTCCAGTATGCTTGTCTGGAGAATCCGCATGGACAGAGGATCCTGGTGGGTTATAGTCCATGGGGTCACAAAGAGTCAGACATAACTGAGCAACTAAGCACAGCACAGCACAAGATCATAATAGTTCCAGGAAAAGGAAATACAAATTTCTCTTAGATGTATAAAAGGCATTGTTTTATCCTTAGTAAAAGATACAAATTGAAATTATGAGATATTATTTTCAACTATCGAATGGGTAAGTATAAATGCATTTGGTGAGAATGTGAAAATATAGGCATGCTCCTACAGTTCTGGAGTTTAAATGGATACAAACTCTATGCTAGGAGTTGGGGGAGGGCATATGATCAAGTAGTTCAAGCTCTAGGAGGTTATAATACAGATATACTCAGGTGTGAAATGACACTGCAATATTGTAACGACAAATAATTGGATAGAATTTAAAGGCCCATCTTTGGGGATCAGTTAAATAAATTTCATATAATAGATCCTTATGCAGCCTTTTAAAAGAATGAAAATGCTTTATATGTATGGATCTGGAACAATATGCAAACATATTATTAAGGACTTCCAAATGGTGTTATGACTGATTAGGTGCACAGAGGCCCTCTTCTGCTAAGGAACAACTAGACCTTGGATAGGACCTAACTCTTTGAGGCATTGTTGGTCTCTCAATAGATCGGGGAGGTTTCTGAAAACCCTCTCGTTCCAAAAATCAGAATAAAACTAGAGTTGTTCTGAGGTAAATGATGATAGTAGTAACACTGTTATCAGGATACTGAGGCTTTGGACAGTAGAAGATTGAAAAGAATGAACTGAGGTAAGACCCTGAAGTGACCCCAGAATGATGGTTTCTTTGGCTACCCAAAAATAAGTTCCAGGTGGATTAAAACCTAAATAAGACAGAACTATAATGCTCTTAAAAGAATGGAGGAGAGTATATCACAGCCCCCAGACAGTAAAGAATTTATAAGAGATGATGCAAACAATTGCAAGTACAAAATAAAGATTGATGAATTTAACCACATGAAGATTAAGGACTTTTGTTCCTCAAAAGACTGTATTTTTAGTCATTGTTAGGTATTATTAGAATAAAAAAGGAAAGGTCATGAGAAGGTATTCGCAGTATGTATAATCAGCAAAGCCTAGTGAGCATTACTATTACAAATTGATAGCAGAAACAGTCAAATAGAAAAATGGGTAAGACTTTATTTAACAGGTACTATACAAAAGGTGATATCCAAATGATCAATAAACATTCTCCTTAGTAATTAGGGAAGTACACATTAAAACTACAATGGGCTATACTAGCAACTCACTCCAGTACTCTTGCCTGGAAAATCCCATGGATGGAGGAGCCTGGTATGCTGCAGTCCATGGGGTCGCAAAGAGTCGGACACAACTGAGCGACTTCACTTTCACGCATTGGAGAAGGAAATGGAAACCCACTCTAGTGTTCTTGCCTGGAGAATCCCAGGGACAGGAGCCTGGTGGGCTGCCGTCTATGGGGTTGCACAGAGTCAGACACGACTGACGTGACTTAGCAGCAGCATACAAAAGGTGATATCCAAATGATCAATAGCATTCTCCTTAGTAATTAGGGAAGTACACATTAAAACTACAATGGGCTACACACCTATCAGATTGGAAAAAAAAGTCTGACAATATTAAGTGTTAGAGAGAAGACAGGGACAACAGGAACATCCAAACAATGTTGGTGAGATGTAAATTAGTATCATCTTTCTGAAAATATCATGTGGCATCCAATAAAGTTGAACATATTTGAACCCCTGGCCCAACAGTTTAAATTCAAGATCTATAGCTTAGAGAAATACATGCAGCTGTGCATCTGAATATATGTATAAGAATGTTCACAGGAGTATCATTATTAATTGGCCCAAATTGGAAATAACCCAAAAGCCCACCAACAGCAGAATGGATAAATAAAATTTTGGTACAACTGAATATTATACAGTAATAAATATCAACTAAAATACAGGCAAAAGGAATAAGCTGGAGACACATAAACAAATCTTACATACCTAATGTTGAGTTAAAAAAAAAAGGCAGGATACAAAACAGTACATTCAATGTGATTATATACTTTAAGTTTAAAAAGAGGCAAAAGTAAGTCCTTTTGTTTAAAAATGCACACAGAGGTAGTAAGGTAGTACATTTATAAAGAAAAGCAGGGAAATTACTATAAGTCATTGGATGATGGTTACATCCTGGGGGATAGATAGAACTGTGATCAGAAAGGCACACACATGTGGGCTTCTTGGGTGCTGATAAGATTCTATTTCTTGACCTGGAGAATGGGTTATGCGGTCGTTTTGTGGTTATTTTTTGAATTATGTTTTTTCCCCCACAATGCATGTTATACTTCGCAGTTTAATATTTCAAAAAAGAAACTAAAGGAAATCATCACTAAGATAAACAAGCCACAAGAAAGTACCAGGAATGAATAGGCAAATTCTAAGGGAAAGTAGAACTTTTCAAGTATACATGGAAAATTAAGGCAAAACTGACCAAAAAAAAAAAAANACTTCGCAGTTTAATATTTCAAAAAAGAAACTAAAGGAAATCATCACTAAGATAAACAAGCCACAAGAAAGTACCAGGAATGAATAGGCAAATTCTAAGGGAAAGTAGAACTTTTCAAGTATACATGGAAAATTAAGGCAAAACTGACCAAAAAAAAAAAAAGAAAAAAAAACCTGACCAAATGCTGGACCACAACACAATTCTCAACAAATTTCAAAGTGAAATAATACTGAGCATATTCTCTGACCACAGTGGAATTAAGCTAGAAATAAAATTATCAGTAGAAAATTCACATATTTGTAAATTAAGAAACACATCTCTAAATCGTCCATTGTTCAAGCAAAAAATCATTAAGGGTGCTAGAAAATATTTTAAACGGAGTAACACTGAAAATACTACCTGTCACAAGTTGTGAGGTGCAGCAAAAGCCATGTTGAGAGGGATATTTACAGCATATAAAATGCACATATTAGGAAAGAAGGAAGATGGAGAAACTTATGGTCTAAAAATCTTTCATAAGATTAGAAAAACAGCAGAGACAGGTGCAGAGCGCCGTGTAGCAGGCACGTGGTTGCTCATGGGCCAGAGGTGGCCAGGCAAGGCCCCGACATCCTCAGGGTGGCCTTCATGTCTGGTTGCACCACGACAGTCCCTCCTTGTGGTTCCTTGAGGACACTTTAACTTGTCTGAAACTTGATGGCCTAGAGAGAGGAAGAAAATTTCTTCTCCCTTAAAAATGCTAAAAGACTGAGACAAGAGTTGGGGGATTTACATAAAGTGAGGAAGATGAATGTACAGTTTCTCTTACTAATGACACTTCTACTTTGCAGCAGAAATTAGGATAATTGAGAGTATTTAGCTAAGAAACTTCAAGTGTCGTTTGATACTTGCTGCTGCTGTTGCTGCTAAGTCGCTTCAGTCATGTCTGACTCTGTGCGACCCCATAGATGGCAGCCCACCAGGCTCCNATGTACAGTTTCTCTTACTAATGACACTTCTACTTTGCAGCAGAAATTAGGATAATTGAGAGTATTTAGCTAAGAAACTTCAAGTGTCGTTTGATACTTGCTGCTGCTGTTGCTGCTAAGTCGCTTCAGTCGTGTCTGACTCTGTGCGACCCCATAGATGGCAGCCCACCAGGCTCCCCCGTCCCTGGGATTCTCCAGGCAAGAACACTGGAGTGGGTTGCCATTTCCTTCTCCAACGCATGAAAGTGAAAAGTGAAAGTGAAGTCGTTCAGTTGTGTCCTACTCTTCACGACCCCATGGACTGCAGCCCACCAGGCTCCTCCGCCCATGGGATTTGCCAGGCAAGAGTACTGGAGTGGGGTGCCATTGGCTTCTCTGCATTTGATACTTAGACCTTTTAAATTTGGTTCTAATATCACTTTATTGTTGGCAACAATAGAACTCAGCAGCGATCTCAATAACACTAAGAAACAGTAGAGGTGATGCCAAATGTGTTCGGTGACTCTAGCTGTGCAACATCACAGCAGCACGGACAGAAAGTCAGTCTTACAGACTAAAAAGTGAAACACGAACCGTGGTTTCTACTAGAGGAAAGAAGAAGTTCTTGATCATTTCAACATACTCTCGTTTCAACATACATAATCTCGTTTAACACAAGAGACGAGTAACCAGTTATAGCTGTCTAAATTGAGGGAAACAAATATAAATTCTCCATGAGAGCAACCCATCTCGAGCAGATGAAGAAAGGTTGTTTATACATTATGGAAACAAAAGAAAGTTTGAACAAGGAGTAGATAGATCAAGGAAGAGTAATTTCTTGAACTAAACCACCAGTATTTAGAGAAAGAGGAATATTTTCAAAGTACTGCTATTTTAAGTACATTGAAGGCTAATTTAAGATTCTTGAAACATGAAATAGCTTGGGCAGTGGTCAATGAAACAGAAAAACAGTGGAATGCTATGAGAGATAATATAAAAATTAGAGAAGATCCTGCTGCTAGACTTGACAGGAAATTGAAGAACAGCAGGTCAAACTTAATGAAGCAGAAAAGAAAAGATACAACGATATTCAAGATAAAACAGAAAAGATTAGTGAAGAGACAAAAACATGAACACCAGAATGTATGGTATTGAAAGCAGATAGCTGTTACTCCTAAGAAAAGAGCCTATAATGAAACTGTGGTTTTATACAATCATTCCCCCCAAAAAATCCAAATCCGTATAGACCATTAAAGAAAGATGATGAGCAGCTTTTCAAAAGAATTGAAGAACTGAAAAAAAGGTACAATCAATCTTTGGAACTTGAGCTGAAAGGCAAAAAAGAGTGGTGGAAAGGTTGGTTGAAAAAAGAGTGTAACCTAGTCATACTGAGTCAAGTAAATCAGACAGAGAAAGACAAATATCGTATGACATCGCTTATATGAGGAATCTAAAAAAATGGTACAAGTGTGCTCATTTACCAAACAGAAATAGAGTCACAGATGTAGAAAACATATTTATGGTTATTGGGGGGAAATGGAGGAAGGGTAAACTGGGAGAGTGAGACCAACATATATACACTGCTATATATAAAACAGATAACTAATAAGGACCAACACAGGGAATTCTCAGAACCCAACATGACTTATATGGGAAAAGATTCTAAAAAAAAAAAAAAAAAAAAAGTGGATATAGAAGCTAATACAGCATTTTAAATCAACTATATTTGAATAAAAGTTATATATATAAGAAAAGAATGTAAAGGCCTTATAGGTTCAAAGAAGTTCAGTCAACCAAGAGATTGAACAGTTTTAGCAAGCCAAAGGAAACATACCAGAATTTAGGGAGAAGAATGAGGTGTGAAGTATATATTGAACTGTATAATCAGAGGCAACTGAAAGAAAGTAATAATGGTCGACTAAAAGGATTTGGCCCTCATGTTCCAACCCTTTTTGAAGCCAGAGATGATGCGTATTGATGTGAACATTTTACCTATAAACCTGTAGGCTCTTCAGGCTCTTTCATTCATCTGGGGGACACTGAGCTTGCTCTAGCTATTGAATCTTGCTTAAAAGGACTTCTGCAAGCCTATTGTTGACATAATCATGCTGAGGAAAGAATGCTTCAGGCACAGATGAAAAGGTTTTACTCACTAGGGACCTCACAGCCACAGATAATAGTTTCTGAGTTTTGGAATAAGACGGATAGTGTTAGATAGAGCTGCTTATCATCCAGTTTCCAACAGTTCTGACAGCTTTAGAAATAGAAAATGCAGTTGTTACAAAGAGTCTAACTGACATGAGAGACATAGAGACAGTGCTACTAATCAAAAATAATCATGTAGCTTGTGCAGTAATGCAGTCCCAAAGCTACCCGAGAATTGTAGCTTTTACTGCTGATGGTGATCACGTCTTTGTGGGATGCTATTATTTACCTGAAAATAAGACTTGAGTTTATAAGCAGAAATGTGGATTTATTTCAAACTGACTTCGAGAAGAAGGTTGAAAATACATAAGCCCAGATAACAAATTTTCACCAACACTTGTCTATTCCTGAAGAGTATATTAAACACAATGAAAGTTCTCTTAGAAGTTGCCAACTACATTGTAAAGTGTTAGGATGAAATTAAGAAAAACTCTTTCTAAAACGTAGGAAATTGAGATGTAAAAGAATCCTAGTTGGTAGATGTTGAAACCTTGGAAGATGAGGTTCAAGAAAATAAAATGAAAATGAAAACTGTTGAGAAAAATATGGAACAACAAAAGAAAGCATGGAGCCCCTTAAAAGTATGAAATAAGCAGAAAACAAGTATGCTGTACTTAAACTGAAAATTAAACAGTAGCAGATCCACTTAAAGAGAATTAAACCTTGCTGATTCTGAAGTGGCTAACCAAAAACAACAGAAATGGCACAGTGAAGCAAAACAAAAAGAATGTTTGGATACTTTAAATATTTTTAAAGGTTTTTTTCAATGTAGGTTATTTTGAAAGTCCCTATTGACTTTGTTACGATATTGCGTCTATTTTACATTTTAGTTTTTTGGCCTTAAGGTATGTGAGATTTTTGGCTCCCTGGCCAGGGAGTGACCCCACATCCCCTGCACTGGAAAACAAAGTCAACCACTGGACCGCCAGGGAAGTCCCCTGGATACTTTAAATTAAAAAAATGAAAACTAGATAGGAAAGAAGAAGAACTAGAGGAGAAAATGTCACAAAAAAGAAGATAAATCTGCCCAGAGAAAATAGAAGAAAAAAAGTTTAGCTGTTGTCGCTAAACAGCGGGCACCGGGAATGTCCACGGTGCGCGGGCCTTCACCGTGCGTGTCCCTGCGTTTCGACATCAGTGAGGAAGATCCGGTTGCTGAGCATCGCGCTTATTTGGAATCTAAAGGAACTGAAATTTCAGAAGAGAACTTTAAAGGTGGACTTCTTGTAGATTTGGCTCACATTATTGAAGCCAGTGATGTATGTCTGAAGGAAGATGATAAAGTCCTTGAAAGTGTGATAACAGCGCTATCCACCTGTTGATCCTGGAACCAGATAAGCAGGAAGCTCTGATTCAAAGCCTGTGGGAGAAACTGGTCAGATTTCAGGAAGGTGAACGTCCGTCTCTGAGACTACAGTTGCTAAGCAATCTTTTCCATGGGATGGATAAGAATACTCCTGTAAGATATACAGCCTCACTATAGTGGCAGCCTCTTGTGGGGCCATCCAGTATATTCCAACTGAACTGGATCAAGTTAGAAAATGGATTTCTGACTGGAGCCTCACCACTTAAAAAACAAACAAAACACATTCTTTTAAGACTACATTATGAGGCACTTGTGGCTTGTAAGAAAAGTGATGCTGCATCAGAAGTTATGGTGGAATTGTTAGGCACTTCCATGGAGGACAGTGCTTCCCAGGCTCGAGCTGATGCCCACAGGTATGTTGTGCAAGCACTGAAAGATCCAAATGCATTCCTTTCTGATTATCGTCTTACTTTAAAACCAGTCAAGTTTTTGAAAGGCGAGCTTATGCATGATCTTTTAACCATTTTTGTGAGTGCTAAATTGGCATCATATGTTGTTTCATCAGAATAATAAAGACTTCATTGATTCAGTTGGCCTACTACATGAACATGGCAAAACTGAGACTGCTTACTTTTATGGGACTGGCAGTGGAAAATAAAGAAATTTCTTTTGACACCATGCAACAAGAACTTCAGACTGGAGCTGATGATGTTGAAGCATTTGTTATTGATGTGGTAAGAACTAAAATGGTCTACTACAAAATTGATCAAACCCAGAGAAAAGTAGTTGTCAGTCATAGCACACATCAGAGATTTGGAAAATAACAATGGCAACAACTCTATGACACAATGCCTGGAAACAAAACTTGAACAAAATGAAAAACAGCCTTTTGAGGCTTTCTGACACCTGAATTTTTACTCTGTATAATTTTGTTCTTTTTGGAAAATCTAAATCATAGTAAAACATAGGCTGAAATCTGGAAAAAAAAAAAAGTTTAGACAAAGAAATGAATAGATTAAGACAAAAGATACAGGCTGAACATGCTAGTTTTGGAGATCAAGAGGAAATAATGAGGCAGTACTGAGAAGCATGAGAAACATATCTTGATCTAGGTAGTAATGTAAAGACTTTTGAAAGGTTTATTAAATTGCTAGAAGAAACAAGAACTCATAGACACAAAGCACATCAATACTTTAGAAGGTCTTTGGAATACAAATTGTACTTTGACAATTTATCTCAGCCAGCCTATTTAAGGAAAAATGAATTTTGTCCACAAGAATGACACTGTTACTGTATCAGTTCCACTTGGGGAGAGAAACAAAGTTCCTTTCTATAACAGCAAGGCCTTATCCAGAGGTGAATGTTTTTGTTTTTGTTTTTCCCATGCCTTGTTTCATTCTTTCCCTGTGGTCCGTTGCTGAATCTCCTTTCAGATGCCTGGACAAGTCTGATGTTCTACATGATACAGTTAACCAAAGAACATAATGAATATGATACTCAAGACAGCAGATTCCCAGTGTTTCAATTTATCTTGCTTACCCCTCAAAGCACAAGCTCACGTCTGTCAAGTAAACTGACAGACTGAGAATTCTTTGACTGTCTGATCCTGAAAGAGGATAAATCACATTGCCTTTCTCACCTGTAACTCAATATGAACAAGACAAAAGTTGATTTGTAACTTAGATGCCGTGTCCTCGTGTTGAAAGATTTGCAAAAGGAAAAAAATTCAGGACTATTTGATGAAATAAAATGAAACCAAAGATATTCTAAAATAACTCTTTTATGCATCTGACCAGAATAAAATATATAAATAAGCCTAGAAAACCAACTACAATCAGTAAATTAAAATTACTTTACAAAAATCAATTTCATAGTACTGGTTTTGAATCTTTTTCTTTTAACTGCCTATTTTAAGTTTTCTTTTCAGAAGTAAAATTTTGTACATACATTCATGTACATATCTGTTTAGCTTGGGTTCATTTCTATGATATTTTGTAAGAATTAAAAGTTTGAGCACCTGGAAACAAAAAAAAGGAAAGAAAGAAAACCCAAAGAAAGTGAGAGAAGGATAAAATAAAGATAAAAGCAGAAATTCATGCAATAAAAACATACATTTGATGGAAAGAATCAACACAGCTAAAAGATGTGTGCTGTGTGAGAAGTCCCTTCAGCTGTGTCCGACTCTTTGCAACCCTATGGACTGTAACCCACCAGACTCCTCTGTCCATGGGATTCTCCAGGCAACTATACTGGAGTGGGTTGCCATGCCCTCCTCCAGGGAATCTTCCTGACCCAATGATAGAACCTGCATCGAATCTTATGTCTCCTGCATTGGCAGGCTGGTTCTTTACCACTAATGCCACCTGGGAAGCCCCAACTAAAAGATAGTTCTTTGAAAAATGAGGAGACTGAAAAAGTTGGCTTAAAGCTCAACATTCAGAAAACTAAGATCCTGGCATCTGGTCCCATTAGTTCATGGGAAATAGATGGAGAAACAGTGGAAACAGCATCAGACTTTATTTTGGGGGGCTCCAAAATCACNCACCTGGGAAGCCCCAACTAAAAGATAGTTCTTTGAAAAATGAGGAGACTGAAAAAGTTGGCTTAAAGCTCAACATTCAGAAAACTAAGATCCTGGCATCTGGTCCCATTAGTTCATGGGAAATAGATGGAGAAACAGTGGAAACAGCATCAGACTTTTTTTTTGGGGGCTCCAAAATCACTGCAGATGGTGATTGTAGCCATGAAATTAAAAGACGCTTACTCTTTGGAAGGAAAGTTATGACCAACCTAGATAGCATATTGAAAAGCAGAGATATTACTTTGCCGACTAAGGTCCGTCTAGTCAAGGCTATGGTTTTTCCAGTGGTCATGTATGAATGTGAGAGTTGGACTGTGAAGAAAGCTGAGCACCAAAGAATTGATGCTTTTGAACTGTGGTGTTGGAGAAGACTCTTGAGAGTCCATTGGACTGCAAGGAGATCCAACCAGTCCATCCTAAAGGAGATCAGTCCTGGGTGTTCATTGGAGGGACTGATGCTGAAGCTGAAACTCCAGTACTTTGGCCACCTCATGCGAAGAGTTGACTCACTGAAAAAGACTCTGATGCTGGGAGGGATTGGGGACAGGAGGAGAAGGGGATGACAGAGGATGAGATGGCTGGATGGCATCACTGACTCGATGGATGTGAGTCTGAGTGAACTCCGGGAGTTGGTGATGGACAGGGAGGCCTGGAGTGCTGTGATTCATGGGGTCACAAAGAGTCGGACATGACTGAGCAACTGAACTGAACTGAACTGAATAACCATAATAAGCTTCTTATGAGAGTGAACAGGGAAAAACAGAAAACATCTCATCTTACCACACAGCTTGGATCAGCTGTGAACTGAACTTTTTGGTCCTTTACCTGTGGTTACCATTATTACAAATCTTTTAGATATTAAAAGATCTCAAAAGGATATTATGAGACTTTATAACTTTGAAAAATTAGATGAAAGGAACAAATTTCTAGCAAGGCCCAGTTCTCCAAAATTGATACAAGAAGAAACCAGGTAATTCAATAACTCAAATTGCATCTGCAATTTAAAACCTTCTCAATGAAAGGAAGAGTTTGCTTCTGTTATTGGTGTTTTGTCTTTCTCATTGGTCACCATTTCCTTCTTTACATGTCTGCTAAGTCACTTTAGTCGTATCTGACTCTGTGCAACCCCATAGACGGCAACCCATCAGGCTCCCCTGTCCCTGGGATTCTTCAGGCAAGAACACTGGAGTGGGTTGCCATTTCCTTCTCCAATGCACGAAAGTGAAAAGTGAAAGTGAAGTTCGCTCAGTCTAGTCCGACTCTTAGCCACCCCATGGACTGCAGCCTACCAGGCTCCTCCGTCCATGGGATTTTCCAGGCAAGAGTACCGGAGTGGGGTGCCATTGCCTTCTCTGCTTTACATAGATAATAGTGTTTTATTATATGACAGACTTTTTATGTAAAAGAAGGCTCCAGCTGATACTTTTCTCAGGCAGATAGATTGAAGAACAGATCACCTCAATCCAATCAGTGACTGAATTGATTCAGAGCTTTTAACTGAGAGTTTGTATAATCTCTGTTTCCTCAGCCCTGTAGCTTTGTCCTTCAGATGTTTGAATTTAGCTCTTAGTATCCAACCCCATTGTTAGAGACTAAATTGTGCCTCCACCACCCCTACCCCGACCACCCCCCACAAAGTCTTATGCTGAAGTCCTAACTCTCAGTCATCAGCATGTGACTGTATTTGGAGAGAGCGTCTTCAAAGAGGTTAAAATGAGTTCATCAGGGTGAGCCCTAAGGCAACGTGATGGGTGTCCTTATAAGAAGAGATTAGGACACAGACATACAAACAGAAAGAAGGCCGTGTGAAGACAGGGAGACCACCATCCATAAGCCAAGGAAATAGACAGTATAGAAACCTAACCCTGCTAACACTTGGATCTTGGACATCTAGCTTCCAGAATTGCGAGAAAATAAACTTTTCTGGACTACCCAGTCTGTGGTAGTCTGTTATGGCAGCACTTGGCAATCTTGCTGAGTTTCCCCAATGGCTCAACAGGAGACACAGGTGACAGGGGTTCTTTGCTGGGTTGGGAAGATTCCCTGGAGAAAGAAATGGCACCCCACTTCAGTATTCTTGCCCGGGAAATCCCATGGAGAGCAGAGCCTTGTGGGCTGCAGTCCAAAGGGTTGCAAAGAGTGAGACCCACTGATGACCATGCACAGCAAGCTACACCCCATGGACATAAACCTGAGGCAGAGCCTAGTGGTGAATCTGTGAAAGCCTCTAGTAGGATTTTTTCCCCTATTAGCATTTTCCCCCTAAGCACCACAAGACAGTGGAGATGAAAACCTGCCTTTCTGACCAGCACCCAGCCTCACATCACCCTCAGGAAATGTCTCAGGGGCAAAATCAGCCTTGCATTTGGGCTTTTCCATTTTCTCATTGGTCACATCAGCTCTGTGTGACTGTCAAAAATTCTACTGGCTTCTTTTTCTTCTAGTACAATCTCCCTGCCTAAATCAAGCCCACCAGAGGAAAAAAAAGACAATCACTAGTTCACCCAGGATGGATTCTTACTGTTGTGGAATTTTAGTTTACCCATTCCTCTGCTCCTCAACTCTCTGATAGCTTTACAAATATAAATTTGCAATTTTATTTTCTACTTGTTGCAACAAAAGCATTGGGATACTGCAAATTAATATATCCTATTTAGAAGTTAAAGTTTTTATTAAACAAACTAACTGAGTCCAGCAAAATATAAAGGGATATATCACAACCAAGTTGACTCCACTTCAGGAATATGACTGTTTCAACATAAAAAATCAATGTCATTCACCATGTTAACAGGAGAAATGAGGAAAATTTATGATTATTTTAATACTGTACACATTGATAAAATTCTATATGTAGTCATTAAAAAAAACCTCTTAGCAAACTATAGATAGAAGGAAACATCTTTAAATTGTTCAAGGGTATTTATAAGAAAGGGACTTGCCTGGTGGCTCAGTGATAACGAATCTACCTACGGTGCAGGAGTCGCAGGAGATGTGGGTTCCATCCTTGGGTTGGGAAGATCCCCTGGGGGAGGGCATGACAACCACTCCAGTGTTCTTGACTGGAGAATCCCATGGACAGAGGAGCCTGGTGGGCTACCGTCCATAGCGTCACACAGAGTCGGACACACCTAAAGCAACTTAGCATGTAAGTACACATTTATGGAAAAACGACACTACAGGAAACAGTACTTAACAGTGAAATATTTCACTTTGAAACAAGGAATATACTGAAAGTCCTACTTAATACAATAAGGCAAGAAAAATAGATAACAGGGTTAAAGGTAGAGGAAATAAAATTGAATCCTTTGCATTCTTAGAAAATTAAATCCACAGATTGATACTAGAATTATTAGGTGAGGACTTCCCTGGTGGTCTAGTGGTTAAGAATCTACCTGCCAGTGCAGGAGGCACAGGTTCAATCCATGGTCCCGGAAGATCCCACATGCTGCAGAACAACTAAGCCTGAGTGCCACAGCTATTGAGCCAGCACTCTACAGTTTGGAATCCAAAACTACTGAAACCCATGCACTGCAGTAAAGAGTAACCCCTGCTCTCCAAAACTAGAGAAAAGCCAGCACACAGTAGTGAAGACCCAGCACAGCCAAAAATAAAAATAGATGCATAAAAAGAATTATTAGGTGAGTTAACAAATTTACAGGATACAGATTGACATGCAAAAGTCAATGAAATTGTCCTTGTTGAGCATCAAACCATTAAAAAATGAAATCTAAAAGGATACCATTTACAATAGGATTAAAACATACTAATCACCTACAATAAATCTAAAGAAAGATGTGGAAAACTTCTATACAGAAAACCTAAAAACATTTTTAGAGAAATTGAAAATGATCTAAATAAATGGAGAGATATACTCTGTTGATGTATTAGAAAATTCAAATTAGTAAAGATGTCATTCCTCCCTAGGTTTACCTGTAGAGTCAATGTAGTCCCAATCAAAATTGCAATGAGTTAATTTTTGTGGAATTGACAGGTAGATTCTGAAGTGGAATGGGCTTCCCTGATATCTCAGTTGGTAAAGAATCCACCTGCAATGCAGGAGACCCCAGTTTGATTCCTGGGTCAAGAAGATCTACTGAAGAAGGGATAGGCTACCCACTCCAGTATTCTTGGGCTTCCCTGGTGGCTCAGCTAGTAAAGAATCTGCCTGCAATGCTGGAGACCTGGGTTCAATCCCTAGGTTGGGAAGATCCCCTGGAGAAGGGAAAGGCTACCCACTCCCGTATTCTGGCCTGGAGAGTTCCATGGACTGCATAGTCCATGGGGTTGCAAAGAATCGGACATGATTGAGCAACTTTCTGAAGTGGAAGGATAAAGAATATGTCAAGGATCAAGAATAAGCATGTGCTCCTGAGAAAAAATGTGTGAGGGCAAACTCTACTGAATATTAAGATGTAAATCTAATTAATACAGTATGATATTGGTGAAGACATTGACAAATAGATCGCAGAACGGAGCAGAGTCCATATATAGACACCTGACTTAAGACAAAGGTGTCACTGCAAAAGTGAGGGTGGATTAGATTTTCCTATGAAAAGGGGAAGAAAAGAGACACCCTGCCATCTCACACCATAAGCAAAAATCAATTACATGTTGATTGTAGCTTCAAACATAAAAGATAAGGATTAGAAAGAGACAGCCCAGAGACAGACTCAGAAAGTGAACAAGAGATTTACTTCTTATTTTTGAACGTTTTTTAACTTTTGTGCCTGCAGTGGGATGGTGAAGTAGTTACCCTCTTACAACACATCTAAGTGATGCTGAGATCTAGACTCCTTTCTTGAAATACAGACTCAAACTTGGGAGAGACACCTTCAGAAACCACTTCAAAATAAGTTCCTTCCTTTGTGATGAGGACTTTGAGGCCGAGGAGCTTCAATGAACTGTGATTCCCAGTTTTCTTCTCCCTAGTCATATATTGCTGCTACTGCTGCTAAGTTGCTTCAGTTGTGTCCAACTCTGTGCGACCCCATAGATGGCAGCCCACCAGGCTCCCCCGCCCCTGGGATTCTCCAGGCAAGAACACTGGAGTGGGTTGCCATTTCCTTCTCCAATGCATGAAAGTGAAAAGTGAAAGTAAAGTCACTCAGTTGTGTCTGACTTATCGACCCCATGGACTGCAGCCTTCCAGGCTCCTCTGTCCATGGCATTTTCTAGGCAAGAGTACTGGAGTGGGTTGCCATTGCCTTCTCCGAGTCATTTACTAACAGAGTCCTATCCCAAATGGAGCATTTCCAGCTGCTTCCAACACCTTGGATCCTACTCCATTAAGGACATTCCCTACTCCTCGTTCATGAGTCTGTACTATTTTGCTGCTTAAAAAAAAAAAAAAAGAACTTAGCGAATTCTCCTCCTTTCTAATCTTTAATCTGTTGATTCTCCTTGGTTCCTTGGTCACCAATATATTTTTGAAAACTTCAAAGGTGAGTAGATGTCCTAGGTATTAACTGTAGTACTATATCCCAAATGACATTGCTTATTAGAATGACTGTCAGTGAATATTCACTCTTAAATTCACCTAAATATAGCATTTCCCCTCATCAGAATTTTTGATTAATATCAGCAGATACACAAAGTCTCATTTCATTAATCTGTATCTAATTTTATTATTCATTGACATGAACATTTTATTACTAACTACACTGCCTGGTCTAACATACGTTTCTTCTAGCAGGTAAAAGCACAATTAACACTGCTGTTCTTTGAAGACAGAGCACCTAATGAGTTCAATGATCAAACTTAGGAGATAGTCACAAAAGTTGCTGTATCTAAATGTTTCAGTCCTTATTTAACAGGCACATCCCTGCAATGACTCAAAAGCATTTTTAGACATGTCTGTGTAGTCTACTAAGTTTAAAATGGGTAACAGTTATTTATCATAACATTATCAAAATTCTAAAATAGATTCTGAGACAGAAAAAGTTAATAATTGCTCAGAAAGCCATACAAGCCTCTATCACAGGCACTATTTTGCATCACCTATTAGAGTCCAGAACAGGCAACTCCATGGAGACAGAAAGTAGAGCAATAATCACCGGGGAATGGGTAAAAGGGAGAACGGGAATTACTGCAAATGTAGACAGAATTTCTCTTCGGGGTGATGTAAATGTTCTTGAATTACATAGTGATGATGGTTGCACAATTTTGTAAATATACTAAAACCACTGACTTGTACACTTTCAAAGAGTGATTTTTTAAAAAGAGTATTTGGCTGCACTAGGTTTTAGTTGGACGGCATGCAGGATCTAGTTTCCTGATCAGGGATTGAACCTCTGCATTGGGAGCATGGAGTCTTAGCCAGTGGACCACAGGGGGAGTCCCTCGAAGAGTGTATTTTATAGTATGTGAATTATAGCATAATAAAACTGTTATTAAAAGATCAATATCCTCTGTGCTACACAGGGAACTATATTGAGTATCTTATAATAACCTGTAGTGGAAAAGAATCTGAAAAAGAATATATATGTGTAACTAAATCAATTTGCTGTAAACTGAAACTAACACAACAATGTCAATCAATGATACTTCAATTTTAAAAAAATCAATATCTCTCAACTGTGAAAATCAAAGAACCATCCAAAACTCAATCCTAATTAAATTAATTAACTAAAAATTAATCAAGGCTTAACCTTTTAGAAAGAATAGATAAGTTCTGTTATCTGACATTATTGAGGAAGACTGGTCTGTTAATTAAAAAGGACGTCATTGTATAAAGATATATATACAATTTGTAAACATTTTACTCCAACTTAAAACATAAAAGGGTACACATTCACTTAACTATCTTTTATAGAAGGCCAAGAAGTTTCCTTTAGGTTTGATTTTGCTAATTGGTGTTCTCTGCTATCTTTCTGACATAGACCACACTCACAGATATCATTTCCAGAATTGATATTTTTATTTATTTATTTTTTATTGGGGGATGATTGCTTTACAATGTTGTGGTGGTCTCTGCCATACATCAACACAAATCAGTCATAATTATACATCTATCCCCTCTTGCCGCCCTCCGTCCCCACTCCATCCCTCTTTGGCATCGGTGGGCTCCCTGTGTTATGCAGCAGCTTCCTGCTGGTTACTTATCTTACACAAATAGTGTATACATGTCAGTGCTACTTTCTCAGTTTCTCCTGGCCTCTCCTTCCCCTGCTCTGTCCACAAGTCTCTTCTCCATGTCTGTGTCTCTGTTTCTCCTCTGTAGATAGGTTAATCAGTACTATTTTTCTAGATTCCAAATATGTGTGCTAATATATGATATTTTTCTCTTTCTGAGTTACTTCACTCTTGTGTAATGGGCTTTAGGTTCATACACCTCACTACAACTGACTTAAATTCCAGAAATTGTATTTTTAAAGCAGACCAGAACTCAGAGACACATGTGGAGAAATCTAAGTTCAGAATCCTTCCATTTTTTTCAATTCCCCCTTTAGAAAGACACTCCGTGCAAAATCAGATTCTCTTGGCCTTCTCTCTTGATCCAGCCACTGCTACCATCACCATTCTGTGTGGATGGACTCTTGCAAACTTTGTGCTGGCACAGCCTGCCTAAAAACCTCACTCAGATCATGTTGCTCTGAGTTCCCTTGCTTCCTGCCATTGATGTCAAGGTGAACTCAGCCTTGTGCAGTCTGGAAACTCATGGGGGTGATGTGCTGAGTGTGAGCTTTGAAGAGCAGCAGATGATAAGAATTGGGAGGATGAATTATTATCCATTTTGCCCCATCTTGTCCCTCACCTACTGCCTCAGGGGTTTCTGTGGCTTCTCAGAAGTTGATTCATGAGATTAAGCATTTAGTTGCTCTTAGCCAGCTTGATATTAGGTTTCTTTCTGTGTCTCCTTCATTCCTCCTACCTGTCACTCCTGCAGGGATGTCACTCCTTATCACAGAAGCAGCACATAAGCTTTGTTTCAAGGTCTGGTTTTGGGTTTTTTTGAGGTGTTTAGATTTTATTCCTTTGGCAACAGGAGTAAGTTAGAAATTTTAAAGCTGGAGAAAGTTACATTCTCATCTATAATAAATAACTTTTTGAAGAAGTGTGAACGATCAGTCAAGGGAGCAAGAAACCAGAGGCAGAACAACCACTTCATTAGTCTTTTATAAACATGCCAGACAAGAGGGTTGGCTTCATTTTGATCTGAGAGACATTTAAAAGGAGGCATCAACAGAATGTGGAGTTAATTGGGGTTGAGTAAGAGGGAACCAAGGTAAGGGAGGTTGAATGGGAGCTACTGGATCCATGCTAAGAGAATGGACCTCTTGTAGGTACTGCGTGGTAATCTGAAATGAATGTGATACAAAGGCAAAGTCTCCCTGTCTTTTAATACACTGTANTGGAGTTAATTGGGGTTGAGTAAGAGGGAACCAAGGTAAGGGAGGTTGAATGGGAGCTACTGGATCCATGCTAAGAGAATGGACCTCTTGTAGGTACTGCGTGGTAATCTGAAATGAATGTGATACAAAGGCAAAGTCTCCCTGTCTTTTAATACACTGTAGCAATATTTGAAATAATCCAGTGGTTTGAAACTTCATAAAGGGATTCTAAAATGCACACAAAATAATATGAATTCAGATGGAAAGATACAGAAAAATTGAATCAGAAGGCCTAAGGGTAATGTGTCATGGTACCATATGCTGTTTTTTTCAATAACTTTCTCATTTGTTCTTAAGCAAAGACAAAAATAAATAAAAATAAGAATAATACATGTTCAAAGATCTACCAACAACATTAAGATCATGTTGCCAAGTTCTTCTGCCTTCTTGGTGGACTGTGGAGTCTGCCCACTTCAATAATCACCATCACACACACCATATACCTACAAGCACAGTTTTCTGCCTCATCAGGCTCCAGCTTGCCTACTTACAATTCACTGGACTTCATTCAAACTCTATTAATGCTTAACGGTACATTGTTTTTTTTTCCGTCTCAGGTGTACATCAGTTCCCAATCTTGAANTACAGCACCATTATTCAATATTTGTGTATATTGTAAGATGATCACCTCAGTGAAATTAGTTAACACCCATCAGGATACAAAGAAATTTTTGTTCCTCGTGATGAGAGCTTTTAAGACCTCCTTTCCCAGCGTCTTTCAAATGTTTACAGCTTCAAGTATTTCAAATGTGAACTGCAGCCACCACGCTGACAGGGTGCACCGCATTCCCAGGACTTTTTCTGTAACTGCACGCTTGTACCCTCTGACCCCCTTCACTCATTTGCCCACCCTTCACTCCCCACCTCTCGCAACAACCAGTCTGTCCTCTGTATATATGCATTTGGTTCTTGTTTTCAATATAAGCGAGACCTTATGGTATTTCTATTTCTCTGTCTGACCTACTTCACTTGGCATAATGCCCTCAAGTTCCGTCCACATTATCCATGTTGTCACAAAGTGTAGGTTTTCTATCTTTTCATGGCTGAAGAATATCCATCACATACACACGTATAACATCCCACTAGGTATACATGTAGTCCAGGATAACTGCGATCAGTTGCTTCAATGCAGCTCTTTGCAATCCCATGGGCTGTGGCCCACCAGGCTCCTCTGTCCGTGGGATTCTCCAGGCAAGAGTACTGGAGTGGGTCGCCGTGCCCTCCTCATTCCAGTACTGTTGTTCAGTTGCTCAGTCATGTCTGACTCTTTGCGACCTCATGGACTGCAGCACGCCTGGCTGCCCTATCCTTCACCATCTCCCAGAGATTGCTCAAACTCATGTCCATTGAGTCAATGATGCCATTCCAGTTATACATCCCAGTATAACTACATGTATATAATATTCCATGCATGTATAACATTGTCCTTATTCATTCACCTATTTATAGGCACTTAGGTTGCTTCCATGTCTTGGCTATTGTGAATGAACATAGGGGTGCAATGAACATAGGGGTGCCTGTATTTCTTCACAAGTTATTTCCTTCAGATAATTACCCAGAAGTGGAATTGATGTCTCATATGGAAATTCTATTTTTAATTGTTTGAGGAATCTCCACAGTGGCTGCCCCAATTCACATTCCTACCAGAAGTGTACCAGTGTTATTCTTGCCAACAGTGATTACTTTTGTCCTTTTGATAATTCATTCTAATAGACGTGAGGGAATCTTTAAGCTTCACCTTCTAAAATTTTGCAAGTATGTATCTAAATTTGGGCTGCTTCAGGCCTCACTGATCCCTTTCAATCTGAAAACAAATTCAATCTCAAGCTCTGTAAACTTTGTTTTCTAGTGCATCTTTGATAATTTTATCTCCTTAGTTTTCTGTATTATCTCCTCCTGAAATTCTTTTTAATGCCCAGAACTCCTGGACCAATTCCTTATGTCACCTGTATTTTCTTACATTTTTCTTTTTCCCTCCCTAATTGCTCTAAATTCTAGATGTCTTCAACTTATCTTCCCACTGTCCTACTGATATTTTTTTCTTTTACTCAGTCTTGTCAGCTGAATTCCTGAGGGCAGCACTGTCTGCTGCTCTAATAAATAAACCCCAATGTCTTGTAAAGCATGGGAAATACAGTCACGGATGCTGTATTAACCTTGTGTGGTGACAGGTGATGATTGGGTCTATGTTGGTGATCATTTCATAGGCATGTAAATGTCAAATCACTATGCAGTGCTCCTTAAACTAATATAACACTGTACGTCAACCGTACTTCCATTGAGATAAGTAAACACCCGCCAAATGTCAGGGGCTTACCACAATAAGCGTTTTCTTCATTCATGTCCCTTTATAAACATAGGCGCTCCCTGTTCATCAGGCAGTTCCTCCACATAGGAAGATTCGAGGGTCTTGATTCCTTCCTTAGTCAGGCTCACGCATCACTCAAGACAGCACAGCTCTCTATATACAGCAAAGAAGAAGGGGCAAAAAGCAAGGGCAGCTGGTTCTTGACAAGTGTGACGTGCGAGCGCCACACTGCACTTCTTATATTCCATTGGTGAAACAGTCAGCTGCTGTCACCTAGGTGCTATTTGAAGAAAACTATAAAATGTAGTTCCTAGTTCAACAGCAGCTTCCCTCAATAAGTGCCTATTTTGGAAGGAGCAGTTTTGCGCTTAGCTGATGACCATTAAGAATCTTTTTTTGCAACAGTCATATTTTTTTATTTCCATGAGATCAATCGTATCTCCTAATTGTTCCTTTCATAGAGCACAGCTTTGCCTTCTGTTCACTTTTTTTCCTGTGGGATCAGCTATTCTTTATTATTTTGGCTGTTTTCATTTATTCTCTTGTTTCCGTCTTGCTCTGGCAATCACTGTTAAGTTTTTACATTAAAGAATTGGGTAGAAGGCTGATTACCATCTAAATAGAAGGATTTCACTTACTGCAAGTCTGCAGGCATTGTTCTTTCAGCATGCCTCTTTCTTGACAGGCTGACCTTTGTTCATGGGTCAGCTTTTCCACCAGCGGGCCCACTTTGGGCTCTGTGGAGTTAGGATGGAAGAGTCACGCAGACACAGAGGACAGACTTGTGGTTGCCAAGGGGGCAGGTAGAGAGAGGTGGACTGGGAGTTTGGAACTGTCAGATGCAAACTACTAAATAGAGGATGGATAAACAACAAAGTGCTACTGTATAGAGCAGGAATGATATACAGTATCCTGGGATAAACCATCCTGGAAAAGACANGCAGACACAGAGGACAGACTTGTGGTTGCCAAGGGGGCAGGTAGAGAGAGGTGGACTGGGAGTTTGGAACTGTCAGATGCAAACTACTAAATAGAGGATGGATAAACAACAAAGTGCTACTGTATAGAGCAGGAATGATATACAGTATCCTGGGATAAACCATCCTGGAAAAGACAGTCTCTGCACTGGGCCACCACTCTCCATTGTCTTGGCTGCCCCAGAAAGTTCATCTTTAGAGAAGAAAATCTACACGTTTCCCTAGAGAGTAATGTCAGTTTGCCTGTCACTCTGAGAATAGGAAAGAGGATCAACAAGGACCCACTGCAAAGCACAGGGCACTCTGTTCAGCACGCTGTAATAACCAGTATGGGGAGAGTCTGAGAAAGAATAGACACATGTGTGAACGTGAAAGTCGCTCAGTCGCAGCCGACTCTTTGTGACCCCATGGACTATAGAGTCCACAGTATTCTCTAGGCCAGAACACTGGAGTGGGTAGCCTTTCCCTTCTCCAGGAGAGCTTCCCAACCCAGGGATCAAACCCAGGTCTCCCACATTGCAGGCAGATTCTTTACCAGCTGAGCCACAAGGGAAGCCCAAGAACACTTGAGTGGGCGGCCTATTGCTTCTCCAGTGAAGTATTATAAAAGGGAAGTCATGAATGGAGGTAATTTAGTAACTGTAATTATTTCCTTGGTAGCTCAGGCAATAAATAATTTGCCTGCAATGAAGGAGACCCAAGTCTGATCCCTGGGTCAGTAAGATCCCCTAGAGAAGGGAATGGTTATCCACTCCAGTGTTCTTGTCTGGAGAATTCCATGTACAGAGGAGCCTGGCAGACTACAGTTCATGGGGTCACAAAAGAGTCAGACACAACTGAGGAATGAAAGCTTTTCGGTAACTGTAACTAAGCATGTATTAGGCTCACCATTAGGCTCATCTGTTCACTATTTCTTTGGACACTGAACTAAGATCTTGGTTTCCACTGGAAAAAGAGAAATTAAAATTAGTGTGGAAAGCAATATCAAATTTTTAATTTTCATTATTATTTTTATTATTATAAATGTGACCTTCTCCTAAACAAAGTGGTAGAAGAGAAGGGATTATTCCCACCAATAATCTTGGATTGTAATCCATACTCCTGGGTCTTGTGTTTGAAGCTTTCCCAGTTTACTGAAGACTTCAGAAATTTGAGCAAAATCCCTTGCCCACAGTGTATGCATAACAACCTGACTTATAATACTTCATTTAAAAAGGTCACTTGGAGACCAAGTGTCTCAGAGTAAAAAGTGTTTATAAGTCTGTTTAGAAAGACATTGTTTTTCCTCCCTTCACCAAATAATGATTTTAATGGTTTTCTGCTTCAGCTCTTATAAATAAATACCAGGTTTTCATTTCAGATTATTGCCCTGTTGCAAGCATCATATAAGTGAAACAAATTATTTAAATGATTTTTTTTTATTTTCACATTCTTTGCTTCAAGTGGTTAGTACCCACATTTCCTACTCAGTCCTATATATTCTCTGACGCTGACTTATTACTTTTATTGAAGTTCATTTTTTTACAGTAATCTAACATCTAAATGTTGGCACTGGTATTAAGAAGCCCTCACATTCCTTTCTCATCACTGACGCAAGTCCTAAGATCACGAATGCTCTGAAGGCCAAAAATCAACTCAATAAGCAACACTCAACATAGAACCTGAAAACCATAATCACAAGAGAGAGACACTCTTCAATATGAGATTCAAGTTTTAGCTATGAATAGTTTGAACCTTTGTGAAAGGATGAACATCAAGAGTAGAAATGTTGAGACTTCTGTGGTGGTCCAGGACTTGGGTACTCACCTGCTAATGTAGGGTGCACGGGCTCTGCCCCTATCTGGGAGGACCCCAGATGCCGCAGAGCAGCCAAGCTCAGCCCCTGTGCCACAGCTACTGAGCCTGCAGCTACTGAAGCCCACACACCTATAGCCTGTGTGCACAAGAGAAGCTACTGCAATGAGAAGACCATGCACCACACCCAGAGAGGAGACGCTGCTCACCACAGCCAGAGAGAGCCGTTGTGCAGAATGAATGCGCAGTCAAAAATAAATAATCTTTAAAAAAAAAAAAAGATTGGAAATGGTTTTCCAGTCTAAAACATAACAGTTGTTGTTGTTGTTCAGTTGCTCAGTTGGGTCTGACTCTTGCGACCTCGTGGACTGCAGCACACCAGGCTTCCCTGTCCCTCACCATCTCCCAGTTTTCTCAAATTCACGTCCATTGAGTTGGTGATGCCATCCAACCATCTCATCCTCTGTTGTCCCCTTCTCCTCCCTGCCTTCAACCTCTCCCAGCATCACAGTCTTTTCTAATGAGTTGACTCTTCATGTCAGGTGGCCAAAGTATTGGAGCTTCAGCTTCAGCATCATCCTTCCAGTGAATATTCAGGCTTGATTTCCTTTAGGGTTGACTGGGTTGATCTCCTTGCAGTCCAATAACTAAATCACTTTGCTATCCACCTGAAACACATTGTAACTCAACTCTACTTTGATGTAAGATAAATATGTATTTGAAAGTACAAAAAAATGTATGAAATACAGAAATGTTTAAAAGCTCTTGCCTATATTTAGCCAAGACAAATATAGGTAGATATGAAATTATAAAATCTTCAAAATAGCAAGAAGAAAAAAAGAAAGGAGAGGATGAAGGAGCCTGGCATAGCATCCTACAAATAAATCTTGGATTAACCTTTGTTTCAGCAATCACTCTCTCCATGGCCCTCCTTGCTTACCAACACAGAGCTGCAAACACGTCCAGGTTCTGACCAGCAGGCCAAGCTCACCTGCACTGCAGCCTTGTCCAACAGATAATCGAGTGTGAGCAGCTTCCCCCACTGGCTCACCGGTCAACGTGCCCCCACCCATCCCGTGTGCTGGGCTGAAGTCTCTCCACTGGTGAAGCAAGCAGCTAGCGCCACCTTAGTTTTGCTGTTAGATGTTCACTGTTTTTATACTTCCAAGCTGTAATTTTGATGAGATCTTAGGAGGGGAAAGGTCTCAGTTTGCCATTATAAGCAAGATGAGGAACAAACTCATAAAGGTCCCTTGGACCAAGTTTATGGGAAAGGAGGGCTATAAAAAAAAAAATTAAAAGCAGCGGCTGACAGGATTTTAAAAGAACTTCGGTCAGCTTTTGATGAAAATTGTCTTTCAGTTTTCAGGGCCCGGTCGATATGTTTATGTATTCCTTCATTTTTTTTTCACACATTGAGAGTTTGTTCTCTACTGCAGGCTGTGCCAGGTAGCAGGGCAAGACCACAAACAACATGGTCTTCCTGTATGTTCATGTAAATTTATTATTTTTAATAAATTAAAAAATATATATAAAGTAGTTATTGATAGGGAAAAAAAGAAACCATAGAACTTGTGAGCAGAACTAGTATTTGAAACTTAAAATTTGGATCTACTTTTCACTATTAGAAGAAGTGCAGGGCATGATGGAGGCACTTGAAGGAGGCACTGCTGAGAGATGAGCCTGAACTGGCCAGGTCCGTGCACGAGGTAGGTGGCAGGATGTCCCAAATGAGAGCAACAGCATGTCAGAAGCGGCCCCCGCCTGCACGTATGAATAGCGTCACATGTGACTATTGTCTGTGCGTGGAATGTCCTCCCGTCCACCACTCCCAGTTCACCAAGTGTGGCAAAACCTCCAGTTCAAGCATTCCTCTGCTCTTGGAAGGGCCCATGGAAAGTTCGCCACAGATCCAGGCACCTTCCTCCATTTGTCTTTTACAGCTTGCATGGTCCACGCTTATAACAATGGACTCGCTCTAGAACGTGTTTGGCTCTCTCCCTGTGTCTGCCAGTCTAACCACTCTGCCAGTCTAAACTGCTTGAAGCCAGGAGTTGTGTCTTATTCAGTTTACCTGCCCGTGTGACCCACAAGTGCTTGGTCCTCAGTTGAGACATGTTGAATGCTGAATGAAGTGGCAGTATTGTGCCCTCAGCTGCACACAATCTTGATGTGACTTTGTTTCAGAGGTTGAAGGTTGAATGACGAACGTGCACACTCACTTCTATAGGAACTTGGTCGAGGCACTTACAAAAGAGAGGGCTATGGACAACTTTCCCTAAATGGCTGCTACCTATAGTAACACAAGTATAAGAAATTCTGAGACCATGAATTAGCAGGAATCAGACAACTGTTTATTAGGATAACTATCAGATTTACCTCACCTGTTTACCTTACCCTTGCAGGTTAACTGGACATCTGAGAAAGAGTAAATTTTCTCCAGATGTATATAAATCCTGTGCCAATGATGTAAATTTCCTTCAGATGGGACCAAGGAGGCCGGAGAATGAGAACTGAGATTGCTTCAATCACAGAAGACAAAATTACAGGTTCTTCCCCCTCTATGTCAGTGAGTTCATAAAATATCATTTTGTTCATAAAAATTGCTTTTGCTACAATGAGTATACGTGATGTTATGATGATCCATGTCAGATGGAGGTTTGGAATAAGTGAAGCAAGATGTAAGATCCACTGCAGGGGAATAATGGGTAAGAACCCTCGCACACATCATTCAAGCACTAAAGAAAGATTGCATATTTACAGGAAAGTGTGAGAACATTGCCTCCTGGGTATTAAAGAGAGCACAAGTACAGCCAAGGCAGTAAACAACCGAGCGCAAAAAGTAACACAGAACTAAAGGGCAACCAAGCGAATAGGGCTGTAACTTGAAATGACTTCATAGATACCGGGAGACCCTGCTCTCCTGTGGCAATGCTTGCTTCGTAATCACTGCTCACTTCTTTGGTATTCAGACCTGTATTTTAAACACACACAGAAAACTGAGAGCCACCAGAAATTCAACTATACTTAGTTTAAATATTTGCACTTTTATGCTAATTTTTAATTTGGGTAGATTATGCATGCATGCATGCTAAGTCACTTCAGTCGTGTACGAGTCTGTGTGACCCCATAGACAGCAGCCCACCAGGCTCCTCTGTCCACAGGATTCTTAGGCAAGAATACTGGAGTGCATTGCCATTTCCTTCTCTGTGGGTAGATTATATGCATCTGTAAAATTTTGAACCCTTCATTTAATCACCAACACTGAGTAATCATTAAAATTCTGCAGTTGAAAATAATCCCTAGTATTAAGGTGACTTTGTACCCTGGTTTGTTTGGGACACTCCCAAATTTTATCTAATGTCCCAGATCCTGCACAGTTTAACATGTATCCTAGATTTCTCTCTCCCTTTTTTTTAAATTAACAAAGCAGTAAGATAAACTAAGACAAGTTTGGCAATTTCCGCTTTGTACCTCTAGCTTCTGCCAGGATCTTATCAAACTCAGAGTTGGTTAATAGTAGTATAGTATGTATTTAGTGCTGTAGGTAGTGAGTATACAGCATGTAGGGCTTTGATTGACATACAGTTAAATCTGAAAGATGACAGGTGATAACCAAACCGACTTTTCCTTTCAAAACATATGACTAACACCTTTCTTTCGAGAACAGCATGTACTCCCTGATAAAACAAAACACTGGAGTGAGTTGCCATTTCCTTCTCCAATGCATGAAAGTGAAACGTGAAAGTGAAGTCACTCAGTCCTGTCCGGCTCTTAGCAACCCTATGGACTGCAGCCCACCAGGCTCCTCCATCCATGGCATTTTCCAGGCAAGAGTACTGCAGTGGGGTGCCATTGCTTTCTCCGATTAAGTGGCTGCTGGTGCTGGTGCTGCTGAGTCACTTCAGTCATGTCTGACTCTGTGCGATCCCATAGACGGCAGCCCACCAGGCTCCTCCATCCCTGGCTAGGGAAAGCTAACCCTCTGGTCTGGCTATGCTGGAAAAGTGTTCAGTGTTGCTGCCCCTGCTGGCCAGAGTGTATGCCCGCAGCCAGCTGTGCTGTGATCAGGACCATGGCCAGTGCCACAGCCTACAAAATTCAGGATGCTACCAGGCTACCAGGCAGTAGGAATCGTCAGGGATGATTGGTTTGGAACAGATGGAATATGTGCAGGGAATACAGACTTGACTGCCCTAGCAGAGATCACAGAAAGAATAGCCTGAATATATTTGTCAGTGGTACTCATTATTTATTGTATTGTATAAACCTACAATTATGTATTTACTTTATTGTTTAGTAAGGCTTGGTTTTATTTTGTCTCTTCCAAGACAATGATCTCAAACAAGTAAATGTCTAATGAAATATTTAATGCTGAATTTCCATTTCTTAAGAAACTTGGTGATGAAATGTCAGTTGCACAAAATTTTGGTTTACATTTATCATCTACCTGACATCGCTAGAAGACACACATACTTTGAAGCTGAAAAAGTTCGTAATTATTTTAAAAAGACTATTTCCAAAAGAGTCAATATAACAAGTACAGCTGCAGAAGGTTCATTTACAACACTGGAAAGTATGACTTATCATTGGGATCAAATGAATGTTTTTCTAAATTAATTTCACTCTTTATTCCAAGTTTCTCCTGTATATGTGTGAAAGTGAAATTATAGCTATTAAAAGTATTGGCTCCATTAGCTAGAGGACTTCACTAAGAGTTAGATGATATCAGTTTTGCATTAGTGTCATGAGATTCTTCAAATAGAAATTCAGTTAAATCCAGTAATGTCTTTTAAATTCAACACATGAAATCAAGCTGAAATATTCAGAAGTTCATTCTGTCTTCATAAAATATTTTAACATTCTCATAAATGCTATTAAGATATGGATAAAAAGCTCAATCTTGAAGATAAATACTTGTATTTGCAGTGATAGCATGATACAAATTTTGGTAGAGCCCAATATTGTGGTAAAAACCATGCTCCAACTAAATCAAGAAACTTGTGTTGCAGGTTTGGAATTGGAATTCTGGTTGGAATAGGTTGTAGTGCACGTATTATTCATGAATGTGTCCAAACAAGCTTTGATAACCTACTTGTCAAAGTAGAGGCTGCATTTAAAGTCAGCCAAATTATAAACTTTTGTGACAAAATTCATGCTGCATTTATTTTAAAATGTTTCAGTTGTGGCAGTGCACGCTTTTTCTCTTCACTGTCTGTCACCACCAGATTCTAGAAATGTTTTAATTTTAAAGAACTACTTTGTAGATCCATCTAAGTATCTGACAGTGATACTGAACCTTATTGTAAAGCAGTCCTCTAAATTTAGGTTGCGTTTTGTTTGAAAGAAGTTGTAAATCTTTAATCAGATATCCAACTGATGGGACACCAAACAACTTCAGCTTTTGAAATGTGCAGCAAATTATAATTATTGAAAGAAAATCTTAAAACCAGAAAGATGAGTTGTAGCTTCATAAACGCAAAGGAAGAAATGGATAAATGAAATGATAAGAGACGAAAAGCATAAAATATTAAACTTTGAAGTTCTGTAACTGTACTTTGGAATATCTTCACCTCTAGGGAAAACCTTCTAATGGAGACCCCTTGGATTCTTTTTTAATGAAATATTCTATACTGAGTGGGACTATATTGAGATAGCCTTCAAACACTGCAGATAATTTCTTGATAAGTTATACTTTGCAAACCTATCTTTTGAAGCAATGGAGGAAAAGGACAGAGCATGCAAAAATATTTGGCATAAAATATTTATACATTTTGATATTTAAAAAGAGAATTAAAAATATCCTTTTATCCAGCAGAATTCACTCAGAGCTTACCAGATAGATACCTGAATATCTGAGGTATTTTTGTGACTAAAAATAGCATGGTTTACAAAAGGGAGTCAATGGAAGTTATGAACAATTTTAAATTTGTCAGTCATAAAATGTAGCTTTGAAGGATACTGCAATCAGTTTTATCTAAAAAATGATTAATAAGCCATATCCAAAATTATATTCTTCAGAAAAATACCTGTGTTATAATATTACAGATTGATACAACCAAGAAGTTAAATATGTAGAGCTATACCAAGAATAATTATTTATTTATGCTGTTTCTAATATTAATATAGTCAATATAGAGAAGTTGATTTTACTTTAATGCACATGATACACATAAATCTTATTTTTTAGAAATACTTCCATTTTTGAAAGTAACGATTGAGTAGAATTCATATCCATACATATAATAAACCCATTTGTATTGCAATAAATAAACATTTCAAAATGTTATATAATCTTAACTATCCTTTTGATTATATACTTACCTGAGGGAAAAGAAAGACTACTGGTTCTTCCAGTAGTCATGTATGGATGCGAGAGTTGGACTGTGAAGAAAGCTGAGCACCAAAGAATTGATGCTTTTGAACTGTGGTGTTGTAGAAGACTCTTGAGAGTCCCTTGGACTGCAAGGAGATCCAGCCAGTCCATCCTAAAGGAAATCAATCCTGAGTATTCATTGGAAGGACTGATGCTGAAGCTGAAACTCCAATACTTTGGTCACCTGATGCAAAGAACCAATTCATTAGAAAAGACCCTGATGCTGGGACAGATTGAAGACAGGAGGAGAAGGGAATGACAGAGGATGAGACAGTTGGATGGCATCACCGACACGATGAACATGAGTTTGAGGAAGCTCCAGGAGTTGGTGACAGACAGGGAGCCTGGCGTGCTGCAGTCCACGGGGTTGCAAAGAGTCGGACACAACGGAGTGACTAAACTGAACTGAGGGAAAAGTCTTATTTTCCAGGGACCAAGTAGTAGAAAGGTCAGAAAATAAAACAGAGACACTAGCTGCAGCTTCTTCCTATATTTTAGACCATAAAGTCACAGAAACATATACATTTCAAGTTGGAAAAGCACTAAAAAGATAATGCAACTCAGACTCAATAAGCCTCTCCCATTAGTGGATCTACATAGTATTCTGGGATCTACCTTTCGTCTGTAATAGCTCTGAACTCCCTCCAAACAGGAGATCTTAGAAACTAGAGGAAGGGCACTTTCTGAGTCAAGGAGCCACAGTAACACATGTAAACTTACAGAGACTCTAGGTCTTTGCTCCAGGAGGAAGTACCTACTTCGTAAAATCGATATTCAGTAGTCACACAGATTTTCTGTAAAAAACGAATTTTTTAAAATACAGTCATTTATAGACCACACAAATATTTTAAACTATTTCTAAATATGGTCTTTGAATAAAATATGTTGATTATAAAATCTGGAGGACTTCCCTGGTGGCTCAGAGGTTAAAGCGTCTGCCTGCAATGTGGGAGACCTGGGTTCGATCCCTGGGTCAGGAAGATCCCCTGGAGAAGGAAATGGCAATCCACTCCAGTACTCTTGCCTGGAGAATCCCATGGACAGAGGAGCTTGGTGGGCTACAGTCCACGGGGTCGCAAAGAGTCAGACACGACTGAGCGGCTTCACTTCATGAGCATGCTAAACTTTCATGAAAACCTTCCTCTGTACATGGACAAGGAAAGAAGTAAGATGGCAGGCAAGGGATTGGCTCAAGTGAGAAGAAAATCTTGACTGGAAACTTAAAAATGATACCAATAAGACACATTTAAATTTTTATTAAATTCAGAAATAATAGCTTTTTAAACATTTAAAAATTTAGCAGTGAATATAAAAACAATGGAGCTAATATTTTCAGTTCCCTTTATGTGGTATCTTAAAAAGTGTGATTGTTTTGTTAAACAGAACTCTTCTCCCTTTTTAAAAATACTCTTTTCCATTATGGTTTATCATATGATATTGAATATAATTCCCTATGCTAGCAGGACCTCGTTGTTTATCCATTCTATACATAAAAGTTTATGTCTGCTAAACCCAAGCACTCAGCTTATCCTTCCCCAACCAACCTCTTCCCCCTTCACAATCACCAGTCTGTTCTCTGTCTGTGATTCTGTAAACAGAACTTTTTTTTTAGCATACTGTTTTTAGCTTTTTCTTTTCATTAGAGCATATTTTTACCTGTTCATTTTTCAGAGGACTACTTTATCTGCAAACATGTAGGTCCGGTTACATGCTAATAAACCACCAGAAAAGATACACATTTTAAAGAGCTATCAGAAAGTCTGAAAGGAGATTCTCCTCATTTTGAACAAAGCTGAGCTAGTTGACTATCTTCTCCAACATATTATGGAATCAGGGGAAGCAGCATGTCTATAGAAAAGCTCTGAGCCCTTTGAAAAACAACTGTCTTCTCCAAGCTATCAATCTCATCTACAAGGAAATCTCTTGGTAAGGAAAAAAAAAAAAAACCACTGAGTCATTTGCAGCAACCTGGATGGACCTAGAGATGGTCATACTGAAGGAAGTCAGACAGAGAAGGAGAAATGTGATATGACATCCCTTATATGTGGAATCTGAAAAGGACTGATATAAAGTAACTTACAAAACAGAAAAAGATTCACAGACTTCCAGAATGAACTTACTGTTGGTGGCAGGGCATGGGTGTGTGTGGGGCGGGGGGAATAGGGGAAGGTATAGCTATGGTTTTTCCTGTGGTCATGTATGGATATGAGAGTTGGACTGTGAAGAAGGCTGAGCGCCGAAGAATTGATGCTATTGAACTGTGGTATTGGATAAGACTCTTGAGAGTCCCTTGGACTGCAAGGAAATCCAATCAGTCCATTCTGAAGAAGATCAGCCCTGGGAGGAATGATGCTAAAGCTGAAGCTCTAGTACTTTGGCCACTCATGCAAAGAGTTGACTCATTGGAAATGACTCTGATGCTGGGAGGGATTGGGGGCAGGAGGAGAAGGGGATGACAGAGGATGAGATGGCTGGATGGCATCACTGACTCGATGGACGTGAGCTTGAGTGAACTCTGGGAGTTGGTGATGGACAGGGAGGCTTGGCGTGCTGTGATTCATGGGATCACAAAGAGCTGGACACGACTGAGGGACTGAACTGAACTGAACTGATAATGATAGTTAGGGAGTTTGAGATGGACACATACATGCTGCTATATTTAAAATGCATGACCAACAAGNGTGAACTGCGGGAGTTGGTGATGGACAGGGAGGCCTGGCATGCTGCGATTCATGGGGTTGCAAAGAGTCGGACACGATTGAGTGACTGAACTGAACTGACATATTTGTCTTTCTCTGTTGGAGCTACTTTACTTAGTGTGATATCCACCTAGGTCTATCCATGTTGCTGCAAAAGGCAGTATTCCATTCTTTTTTATGGCTGAGTAGTATTCCATTGTATGTTTCCTATATCTTCTTAAACCAACTGTCTGTTGATGTCTTGTTATTGTAAATAGTGCTGCTATGATACTCTTCACAAATTAAGAGTTTTCGTCTTTTCCAGGTATATGCCCAGGAGCAAGACTGCTGAATCATATGGTTACTGTATTTTAGTTTTTTAAGGAACCTCTATGTTGCTTTCCATAGTGGCACCAATCTACATTTTCGCCAACAGTATAGGAGAGTTAACTTTTCTTCACTCTCTCTCCAGCATTTATTTGTAGGCTTTTTAATAATAGCCATTATGACAGGTGTGAGGTGATACCTCATTGTGGTTTTGATTTGCATTTCTCTAATAACTAGGGATGTTAATTAAGCATCTATTCATGTGCCTATTGGGTATCTGGATGTCTTCTTTGGAGAAATGTCTATTTAGGTCTTCTGCCCATGTTTTGATTGGGTTTTCTGATTACAGACTTGTATGAGCTGTGTGTAATTTGAATATTAACCCATCAGTTGCATCATTGCAAATATTTTCTCCATTCCATAGGTTGCCTTTTTTTTTTTTTTTTTGATGGTTTCCTTCACTGTGCAAAAGCTTTTAAATTGATTAGGTCCCATTTGTTTATTTTTGCTTTTATTTCTATTGCCTTGGGACAATATTGCTCTTAATTATGCCTGAGAATGTTTTGCCTATGTTTTTCTAACAGTTTTATGGTGTCACATCTTATATTTAGGTCTTTAAACCAGGTTGAATTTATTTTTGTAGATGGTGTGAGGAAGTTTTCTAATTTCATTGATTTATGTGTAGCTGTCCAGCTCTCTCAACACCACTTGCTGAAGAGATGTTTCTACCTTGCATTTCTTGCCTCCTTTGTTGTAGATTAACTGGCCATAGGTGTGTGGGTTTATTTCTGGGCTGTTTATTCTGTCCCATAAATCCCTATGTCTGTTTTTGTGCCAGTAGAATGCTGTTTTGATAACCGTAGCTTTGTAGTATAATGTGAAGTCTGAGAGTTAGTTATGCCTCTAGCTTTCTTCTTCAGGATTGTTCTGGCAATTCTGGGTCTTTTGTGGTTCCACATTATTTTAAGATTGTTTTCTCTATGTGAAATATGTCCCAGATATTTTGATAGGGATCACATAAAATCTGTAGAGTGCTTTGGGTAGTCTGGTCACTTTACTATATTAATTCTCCCAATCTGACAGCATGGGATACCTTTCCATTCTTTGAATCATCTTACATTTCTCTGATCAATGTTTTATAGTTTTCAGTGTACAGGTCTTTCATCGCCTTGGTTTACTCACTAAGTTGTGTTCAACTCCTGTGACCCCACGGACTGTAGCTCACCAGGCTCCTGTCTATGGGATTCTCCATGCAAGAATACTGGAGTGGGTTGCCATTTCTTTCTCCAGGGGATCTTCCCAACCCAGAAATCAAACCCGGGTCTCCTGCATTGCAGATTCTTTACCGACTAAGCTACAAGGGAAGTCTTTCATCTCCTTGGTTAAATTTATTCTTTTTTTTTCTTGATGCAACTTTAAATAGAATTTTTTTGAAACTTCTCTTTCTGATAGTTCATTGTTAGTATAAAGAAAGATAACGGATCTCTGTATATTATCCTTGTATCCTGTTACTTTTCTGAACTCATTTATTATTTGTAATAGTGTTGTGTGCTGGAGTTTTTAGGGTTCTCTCGATAGGGTATTTATCATACCATGCAGAATAATTTTGTCTGGCCATTTAGGAAAAAGTCTGGAAGCTTCTTAAAAAGTTAAGCATATACCTAATATATGACTCAACCATTCCTTCCTTAGTATTTAGCAAACAGAAATAATACATATGTCCATACAAATTTGTCTGCAAATGCTCATAGTAGCCTTATTTGTAGTAGCCAAAAAATGGTAACAACTCAAATGTACATTAGCAGGTAAATATATTAACAAGTTTTGATTACGTAAGTATAATGGAATGCTACTTAGCAACAAAAAGAAATAAACTATTGATACATGCAATACAAATGGATATCAAAATAACAATACTGAGTGAAAGAAGCAGGAAAAAAAAGTACTTACCATGTAACTTCTAAATAAAATTCTAAAAATTCAAACTATTCTCAAGTGACAGAAATAGATTAGTGGTTGCCTTGGAAGGGAGAGGGGGCCTAGAGAAGCAGGAGGGAAGGATTACAAAGAAGCAAGAGGGGACTTTTTGAGGTGATAGATGTATTCATTATCTTGATTGTAGTGATGGTTTCATTGGTGCATACATGTAAAAATTATCAAATTGTATACTTTAAATATTATAATTTATTGTACATACATTATACCTCAATAAATTTGTTTGGAAAATTACAAATTTACACATGGGCAAACACATGAAAATGTGCTTACTACCATTAGTTAATAAGGAAATATGAATTAAACCACACCAAATATAGCTGTTGGGGAAACCATACAGCTTGTTTAATATGCTTTCATGTTAGCATCAAAAATTCACCTGACTTAGAAATAACATGAACTGGTAACTGTCACAGGAAAAGCTCATATTCTGTTTTATTACAGTGTTTTAGTGCCATCCTGACCAGTACCAGCCGTCATGTGGAAGAGTCTAAAGCATCTCTTCAGCAACTCAGGTTTTTTTCTCAGATGTTGGTCTTCATTATAGGAAAAAGAGTTCCTTGGTGAGTGATGTATTCCATGTTTGAGAAAGAATAACTCAAGCTGAGTTTTGGGTTTCTTAACTATTATCACAAAGAAAGAATGTTTTCAGCAGTTCCTTGCAGGAGGTGGTGTTAAAAAGGATAAAGGGGTAGATCTGACAAGAGGGCTACTAGGCAGAAGTAGAAACAGTCAAAGTATCAACTGGAAATAATACACCCACCACAAATACTAAGATGAAAAAGACTAACAAGCAGAAAGGTTGGAGAAAATGTGGAACAACTGGAAATCCCCATGGTTGCATGCATGTAAAATGGTACAATCCTTTGGAAAAAGGTCTGGCAGTTTTCTATGAAACTAAACATACACCTAATCAGTTCAGTTCAGTTCAGTCGCTCAGTGGTGTCCGACTCTTTGCAACCCCGTGAATCACANCTAACAAGCAGAAAGGTTGGAGAAAATGTGGAACAACTGGAAATCCCCATGGTTGCATGCATGTAAAATGGTACAATCCTTTGGAAAAAGGTCTGGCAGTTTTCTATGAAACTAAACATACACCTAATCAGTTCAGTTCAGTTCAGTCGCTCAGTGGTGTCCGACTCTTTGCAACCCCGTGAATCACAGCACGCCAGGCCTCCCTGTCCATCACCAACTCCCGGAAATCACTCAGACTCACGTCCATCGAGTCGGTGATACCATCCAGCCATCACATCCTCTGTTGTCCCCTTCTCCTCCTGCCCCCAATCCCTCCCAGCATCAGAGTCTTTTCCAATGAGTCAACTCTTTGCATGAGGTGGTCAAAGTACTGCAGTTTCAGCTTTAGCATCATTTCTTCCAAAGAAACCCCGGGGCTGATCTTCAGAATGGACTGGTTGGATCTCCTTGCAGTCCAAGGGACTCTCAAGAGTCTTCTCCAACACCACAGTTCAAAAGCATCAATTCTTTGGCGCTCAGCCTTCTTCACAGTCCAACTCTCACCTAATCAAGGACCCAATGATTTCATACTTAGATGTTTACTCAAGATGAATAAAGACACATGTTTACATACACACACACACACACACACACACACAATTTGTACAAGAATGTTCACAGTAGCTTTTCATAATATAAAAAAAAAAAAAAAAAAAGGAAACAGCCCAGGTATCCATCAACAGGAAAGTGGAAAAAAATACTCAGCCATGAAAAGAAATGAACCACTGATACAGGCAACATGAATTAATCTCAAAAACATGCTAAGTGAAAGAAGTATTATACTTTGTATGATTTCATTTATATGAAGTTTTAGAACAGGCAAATTTAATCTGAGGCAAAATAATCAGAACAGTAGTTATATCTGAGAGGTAGATGGGGACTGCCTTGGTAGGGGCATGAGGAGACTCTCTGGCATGCCTGTACTGTTCTAAATTTTGAATAGGATTTGGGTTGCAAGAAGAATATGGATTTGTGAAAAAAATCAGCTAATTTATATACTTAACATTTGAGCATTATGTTGCATGTAAATGTACACTGAAAAATTTAAAAACTAAACTATAATAAACTATATTTATATAATAAATATGAAATAAATAGAAATGAAGTATTAGGGGGATATTTACTGATATCTGCAATTTATTTAAAATGCACCATAAAAATACCATGGATGGATAATAAAACATGTAGAATAAAATAAATAATCCATGTGGTTGGTTATTTGGGTATTTACTATAAAATTCTGTCAATTTTGCTATATGTTTGAACATTTTTATAATAAAATGATGGGGGAAGATTCCCAGGTCTTATCTTCCTATTAATACCCTTGGCCTGGAATAAATTATTCTTTCCATAGGATAGAAACTCTATAGAAACTTAGGGACCAGAAATTAGCCCCTGCATACTTTCTGGGACTCTAAAAGGTAAGTCATACATGTAAACATTTTAAGAAAGGTAAGAAAATATAATAATTATTGAAAAGGAAGCCAAATTACATTAAGAGTAATTACCAATACTGGTGTTTACTATCACCACAAAATCAGATGCGAGTATTACTTTTTGTACTTTTTAAAAAACTGACTTTTTTCAACCATTGCAGGAAGAGCTGTCTTTTATGTCAAGTTATATATATGAATTTCCTAAGGGAAATCAACCCCGAATATTCATTGGAGGGACTGATGCTGAAGCTTGAAGCTCCAGTATTTTGACCACCTGATGCAAAGAGCTGATTCATCAGATGCTGGGAAAGATTGAAGGCAGGAAGAGAAGGGGATGACAGAGGACGAGATGCTTGGATGGCATCACTGACTCAAAGGACATTAATTTGAGCAAGCTCTGGGAAATGGTGAAGGACAAGGAAACGTGGCATGCTGCAATCCATGGGGTCATAAAGAGTCAGACACGACTGACATCTGAACAACAATATATGAATAGGCCAATGTGACCAACTTTGTCCAGAATTTGGATATCTAATGATCATTTTAAAAAAGACTTTGCGCACTTTCCTATATACCTAATGTTATCATTGTTAACATGCTATATATGGGATAAAATAACATCCTTTGCCTTTGGAGAGCTTTAGAGGAAATTTGGTGTAAAGTTGCGTCAAACAAATCTAAATGCATTTCCCATCTCTGCAGGACCTTGGGCAAATTAACTTCTGTGAGCCTCAGTTTCCTCATTTGTAACATGAGGAAGGATAATATAGGTCATATCTCATATGGTTAATCTGAATCTTAAGTGAGACACTTCATTTTACATGTATCACAGTGATTGATAGAAAGTCGCTCAGTTGTGTCTGACTCATTGGGACCCCATGGACTGTACAGTCCATGGAATTCTCCATGCCAGAATACTGGAGTGGGTAGCCTTTGCCTTCTCCAGGGGATCTTCCCAACCCAGGGATAGAATCCAGGTCTCCCGCATTGCAGGTGGATTCTTTACCAGCTGACGCACAAGGGAAGCCCAACTGACAGGAAACACTCAGTAAATACATTATCATTAAGAATAACATATGCACAAGAAACAAAACATTCAGCTGATGGAAAATGTAGAATATCTTAATTTGTTTAAATAGAGCGGTATCATCTTAAGATAGTTCTCAGATACCTTTGTGAATAGATGAGTTTCTATCAATCACCTCCTCAAAAGAAGGCACTGACTTAAGCGAAGGGGAAACTCAACAAATCTCTTTTTAAAAAAATCTGACAGGACTGAAATCTTAAGACATCCTTTCCTGAAATACTTTTGGAAATGGAGAGCAGGCTTTCTGCTTTTACATAGCACCGCACCTGCTTTAAAACCCACACACACTGGTTTTTCTTTTCTAATCTATTTCCCCTTATCAGACTTGTTTTTCAAGATATAAATTCACTGGATAGGGCTGTTTAGATATAGCTTATGTTTTAGTTGGAAGTTTGGGGCAAAATTTTAGCACATTATAACTATCCAACGTCTTTGTAATCACAACTATATCTCCAAAATACTCTGAAAGCTTCAAGTTAATATTAAATAATATTATTTTAATAGTACTACTATGTATGCTATTGAGAATGGATTTTTCAACTAGTAGATATAAAATGATCAGAATTTAATAGATGAAGATAGTTTTATTATCTTTCTCATGAGGTAATCACTTCTACTTTCCCAAATGATTATACATAGGAACAGATTTGGCAAGATTTATTTTTAGCCAACATATAAATACTTACCCCTATTCTAAAATGTTGGCAATCTTCTTTTCTATTGCACAAATGACAGTTTTAAGTTTGCTCCCTTTATTTCTTTTAAATTTATGGATTCTTTTACTAATATCTTGACTTTGTGAATAGCTAACACCTTTCTCTCATCAGCCCTGTTGGGCACAATAAGCTTAAAATTTATCTGCAAACTTCAAAGGCAGGGCAGAATTCACATTATTCTTAACATACCAAGCCAAAACTACAGAACTGGATAATTTTAATATAAATCATCCAAGCTAAAATCCCATATTTTAACTTTACATTTGAATTAGCAATGATTTTTACTGCTGTTTTCTCCCCTTCTATTTTTACCACTTTTTTTTTTTTTTTGAGTCTTAATCAGAGAATGTGCTAAACATGTGGCTTGCAGGCAACTGGATTTCTCAAGTAGGAAGCACAAAGAAACATTTCCTCCCTTTACTTGGGTTCCTTTTATTTAACATTCTTAAGAATGATTATCTGAGTTCAAGAATCATATTTCCATCGGTTCTTTTAACAAAGAAGAAAAAAAATACTCATTTCACAATTAAGATAGAACAAAAAGCTTTTTCTAGCTGTCAGTCAGTTTCCAAACTAATAAAAACTCCTGGGACTTTATTCTTTCCACAGGGAGCACCGCTGGTATAACCTAGGATAGCTTTATCTTATTGCTCAGGTGTAAAAATATTGCCTAAGCAGAACTGGCAGACTCACCAAATAAGCAGAATGGTGAAATGAGTACAATATTCTTAGATGTATTAACAGCTAAACAGGATATGTATGAGAAAAAAAAATCACTTAAAGCTTGCTTGAAATCTTTTAGATTAGTCTAACAGAAACACAAGAAATCCGATGGGAACATCAAAGAGAAGAAAACCATGGAAAAGTCAACTTCTGCTACTATATATAATATCAAACATGTATACATATATATTTTAAAAACCACGATGACACAGTTTCGTTTCCAAGTATGCTTTCATATTATAGATCTCATCCTCCATCCTTCAAGTCTGGTTGACAGGATACAGGATCTCCTTCTGTATGTTTTGTATCCTTCTGTCTCTTCCTCCTAGTTTCACCAGTCAAAATTCCATGCCATCCTTTAATAACCATGCTAAACACCCCCTATTCAATGACCTCCAAATAATTAGAATTAACTTTCCTTCTCTGACCTTTAGTATTTTATATTTGCATCACCACCCACCTAAAAAACAGCAAAATGCTAGGCTTCTTGGGATGTTATTGTAAAAACCTTTATATAAAGTGAAATCCTCACCATCCTGTACGGCCAGAGTTTAAAAAAGAAGTCACAATTGTTGGAAGTCAACGCAAGACCTTTTCTGGAAAACATTGGAGAATATACTATGCAGATGATAAAAAAGAGGACTGGACATGGCTCCTGGGGTGTTTAGTTAGAAGTCTCATAAGTTACATCTCAAAATTTAAAATTATTGTGATCTGTTTTACTCCTTTTGTCTGTGGTTTCTTCTTCTTCTCCAGGGTCACATACCATCTGGTAAACATAGCAGCTGAAGACCCTGCTGGGCTTCTGTTCTATGTGTAGTACCAAGTCTCTGTCAAAGTAGACTTCATGGCTGTATGTCTGCAATGAAAACACAGGCAAATGGGATTTCCTCTTCACATAACCATGTTCAATACTGTTTCATTAAGATGTCACAGCATCTTTAGGGATGCTCAACTATATACTTGAAGGCAAAATAGTTGCCAGAAATAGTTTATTTTTCATTATTTGTGGATATGCAGATGACTTACGAGAAAAGCATTACACAAAATATTAAGAATGAAGAGTTCTGGACTTACATGTCTGAACACCCAGATTCTATTGCCAACAGTGCCACTATTTCACTTGTGACCGTGGGCAAGTTGCTAAATCTTTCACATTCTCCACTGATAAAACAATGATTGGATAAAGTAACATCTACTATTCCTTACAACTTTTATATTCCATATTACTCAAAAGAGACAAGTGCTTCCAAGAGTGCTTAAAAACTCTACATGATTAGAAGTCTCTATTAAGTAACTGTGGGGATTCAATACAGAAAAAAGAATTTTTATTTTTCAAAACATTACCAAACTTGTAAAATAGGAGGAAATCAGACTGTGGTCATAGTATGTCTCAGGAGAAAACATGAAGCCTTATCTTTCAGACCATGGGTAAGCAGGCCTCCTCTACTTTCTAGGGGAGAAAGGCTAAAGAACTCATTTTGTCATGTGTGTAGGAAAATCTCTTTCACATGGTCAGTGGTATAGATAAACCTGGACTGAAATGAACACAATGACATCTGTTCCAATAAAAGTCAGCTATAAAGAAAACTCTCACAACGTTGCATTCTGCGGACTCTACTCACCACATCCCATGACTCCATGAGTGGAATACTTTTAAGTAAAGTTCCATATTCATTACAGTGGAAATCCAGGTGAGCTTTTCCTTCAGCATCTATTTGAGTAACAGCTACCACAGAAAGCAAATCCAACTCATCTTCATAGTCGACAATTTTGAAAGTCTTTCGGAACAGAAGACAAAGTAAAATAAATGAGAGGAAAAATCCAGTTTTTATTATTTCTACAGTTGTGGCTTAACTATTCTAACATTATAAAACTATGTAGAAAGAAAAAGAATAGGTGGGAGCATAGATAGAAATGTATCTCCAAAGGCTGAGCTGATTTACCACACCCTCACACCTTCTTCCTCTGGGCCATGAACACTGACAAACACATCTAAGTCTAGTAAGTGAAACATAAGGCAAAAGTCACAATCATAATATAACTCAATAATTTTCTTAGAAGAGATTTCCCTAGGAAACGTGCATATCAACACAACAAAAAAATAAGCTAATAATTGTTTTTTAAATTATTTTGGTCCTATGAACACTTGTGCAAGCAAAATCTTATGAATAATTTCAGTATGAAAGGAGAGGATGATGGGGATGCCCTGGTTCAAACAGCTTGCACAATTCTACTGACTAAGGTTGCATGGAGCTTCCTGACCTCTATCCAAGGGCAAGTTCATGCTAGTTTGGTTTATTACTTCTGGCTAAAGTCATACCTCTTGTTCTGGGTCATCATCCAGAATGGTAAAACTTCTTTTTACCACCCGTCCAGAAGCTGTAACAGTGGGTAGGTTTTCATTCTATCACATGGAGAGAAATAAAAAGCTATGACAAATACCATTACATGTAATTGATGGCAACACTAAACAAATTTGTTAAAACTAACCAATACTTCTCCAACATCCATAAGTCTTTCCTCAGTTGAGAAAATTCTGAATCAGGTTCCAGATCCTCCAATTAGTAAAAATACTTTATTACAATAAAATTTCTAAAGAATAAAATATCAAAATAGGCAAAAATAAACACAGAGGTTATAGATGTAGCATGTGGCTTGCCCTTCTGATTTCTGCCTTAGTATAGCAAATGAAAGAGTGTGTCTGCTTTTTTCTCTGCATGATTTTCTTCATGTTCTTAATTTGTATGCTAAAGAAAAAGAATCATTTGTTTTGGACTTTGAGGGAGAGGGAGAGGGTGAGAAGATTTGGGAGAATGGCACTGAAACATGTATACTATCATGTAAGAAACAAATCGTCAGTCTATATTCAATACAGGATACAGGATGCTTGGGACTGGTGCATGGGGATGATCCAGAGAGTTGATATGGGGTGGGAGGTTGGAGCGGGGGGAGTGTTCAAGATTGGGAACTCATGTACACCTGAGATGGAAAAAAATAAAAAATAAAAAAATTTATTAAAAAAAAAAAAAGAATCATTTGAAATTAAAGAATGGTGTGTGATTTTTTAACCCAATTTACCCTAGGTTTGCACAATTAATTAAACCTAGAGGTCAATAACTTATCAAAAAAATTTAAAGAGAAACCCAAAAAGGAAACAGAAATAAGCAAAAGATAAAGTCAATATAATTGACTCTTTTCAAATCTCATAGGTATGTGGGGCTAAGACTGGCTACCCATACAGACAAGATGAAGAGACTTTTACAGGACTGTGTTGTTCTTTTCAGCCACACTAAAAGGCAAACCCATTTGCACATTCTAGTCTTCTATAGACAGTGATATACAAAGGATTTGAAAGTACTGCTGACTTACTTTGTTCTCTCTGTTGGCCAAAATGACAAAATCTTCAGAGATCTGATGCTGGGCACTATTATTTTCTACTTCACTTAGCTTTAAAACTCTGAAAAGGTAAAAAGGACTCTAAGAACCTAAGACATCAACGCAGCATCAAAGTGTCAAAGCTGAACTACTGAAAAGAAACTGAACAAATGAAACTCATACTAACAACCCTGAGTCAGTTGTCTTCTCCTCATTACTCCAAAATATTAATATCTGATAACTTAAGTGTCCAAAACTTTCTTCAAATTTAGAGATTTTGTTAAACAAAAAAAAAACCAAACCACTGGACTTGTGGCAACAGGTGCTACTGGAGCAGCTTGCTGAGGCTTACACTAGCTTCCACGCTGAAAGTCATTCTAAAGAACCTCCTCTCTGCCTCCTGCAGTAGGTCTTTAATGTTTCAGCATTAACAGTGGCATTACAGTAGATACTTACATTTTTATTTCTGAAGATAGAATTAGTTATTAATGAACAACACTAAAAGTTTAATATAATATAGACTGCATTAGCAACTTAGTCCAAGTTTTCATGATAGAATAATATTTTAAAACTGCAAATGACTTAATACTTTTTTTGTCTTAGCATTATATTTAAAGATTTGGGTTTTCTGAGTGTAAATGGCCTCACAGATCAAGCTTGTTAAGCAAGTGAAAATAAAATAATTTTCTCACCACCCACACAAATCTTTTCACAGCATTAACAAGCATCAAACACACAATGTCCTCAAATCTTAAGAGTCTCAAGTGCAAGTGAAGAGAGAGCGGGGAGGAGCAGCCCCTGTGGCCAAGGAGAGCTGAGGGCCTTCAAGTTTTGCCGGAGACAAAGAAATCAGATGATATTTAAACTTCTTAATTAGTTATCTTAATTAGTGCCACTATTTAAGAGTGCCTGTCTTTTAAAACCTGGCAAAAGGACAACTCTCTTTGTGAAACTTATTTTCTTAAACTCAAACTAATATAAAAGATGGGTGGTAACAAACAGGAAGAGTAAGATTTACTGAAGCTGAACTATACTTTTTATGACATTCTGTTAAAAGTTAGTAGTCTTTTTTTCATCAAGTTCCTTCATCCTCCTATAAACCGATCCAGAGTAGACTAATTATCATGAGGCATACGAAATAAAGAATGCAGACATTGCCCTTCTTATTCAATAGACACTCACTGAGCACCTGCTCTGCACTAAGACGTGTGCTCCAAGCCAGGGTTACAGGTGTCAGCAAGACACACTCTTTCCCTGTTATGGAGTTCGTGATTCCAGAGCAGGATGTTTAAATAGAAAGCTGAACAAATAATTAGCTTAAATTTCTATAAGTACTACAGAAGAAGTTTACATAGTGGACACAGTGAAAATATGATGGGGGAGCTAATCTAATGAAGAGTACCAGGGAAGGACTCTTTGAAAAAGGGACATTTAAAGGGCCATAAAAGATGAACAGAAATTAGGCCGATAAGGGAAACAGACTCCAAGCAGAGCGCACAGGTCCTCAGCTTTCTGAAAAGACAGCATGACTGAAGTAAACTGAGTGGGAGGAATCTTTCAGATTGGCTCACTATGTTGGTCTTTTATCTTAAGTGCAACAGGAAGCCATAAAAAGGTTAAAGCAGAATTCACATGGTTAGGCTTCGTGTTTGTTAATGTTTCTAAAAATCCCTTGAGCTGCCAAGAAGAAAACAGACTTAAAGAGTAAAAAGTAGATTCCTGGAGTCTGGTAAGAAGGCTATTACTATAGTCTAGGCTAGTGATGACAGTGGCCAAGGGTAGAAAGAGGCAGATTTAAGAAATGTTAGCAAAATAAATGTTAGTAGCAAAATAAACTGGATTGATGGGATATATGGGGTGTGCGTGTGAGAGAGAGAGAGAGAGTATAGAGGCAAATGCAACTGAGTGTTTAAGTACACATAAACTGATGAAAAACAAGAAGGCAAGAAAGTGTTAAGAATGAGTCCAGACTTATGACATAAGCTCAGATGAGAGGTTTAGGCAAACAAAAATTTTTTGGAGTTTTGGTGTATACATGATCTTCGAAGCCAAGGGAATAAACAGAAGAATCAAGTAGAAAGGGAACAAAAAAGAGGGGAAAGAGGGTCTAATCCTGAGGACATATAACAATTAAAGTCTGGGTTAGAAGAGGAAGAACACGAAAGGACATTAAGAAAGATCAGAGAGGGAGGAAAATGTTCAGGAGCACTGTGGTGTCAGGAAAGCTAAATGAAGAGTGTTTTGATTATATGAAAGATGTGGGTAAACTAAATAAAATAAGGTTTATTTCCAACAACCTGCTACTTTTCCAGCAGTAAGACTGTCTTTTAGAAAAAAGATAAATCATCCCTCATTAATCTTGGAGAAATGAATTAAGACCTGATGTGAAGGAACCAATCCGTGATCTCCTTTCCTTCATATGTCATCCCTTATCCATCAAAGAACTTACCCAAATGTATTTATAGACAGTAAGGATAGGGTTGAAACTATAAAGTAACATTTTCTAGGTGCCATTCTCTGAGGAAGCACCCTACAAGCAGCTAATAATTTCCACAGTTGGCTCAGTAGTTAGCTGGCAAAAAAAAAGTTGCCAACAAATGCTACCATAAGCTACTTAAAGTAACTAAGGAAAATACTCACTTGACCTGATTTGGGCCAACATGTATTATTCTGCCAGAAGCATCAGGGTGGAAGTAGATCCAATCAGATTCTAAAGAACAACATTCCATTTCTTGGATCCCATTTTTTGCCTGAAGTTGGGACAAAATATTGAAAATAAAAATTAAAGGAAAATAAAATAATTTTCAAAACCAGTATCAGTGATAGTAAGTTAAAGGTATGGGAAGAGAAAATATTACCCAGCTGAACTGGGATATATATTAGGGATATATTAGGATACTCAAGCTTGAGAAATCCACAACATTTAAATATAGAAATTTCACAGATGTACCATGCACCATGCCTCACAAATAATAACTTGTTACCATATCTCAAGCATCTAATTTGTGTCTGGCACTGGATTACATGTTTTCTACTCATTATTTCTTTTGATCTCAGCAATTCTTGAAGCATATATTGCTATCCTCATCATATGCATGAGGAAACTGACGCACAAAGAGGAAAAATCATTTGCATAATGTTCTGCACCTACTATTAATAAACAGCAGATTAGCCTTCAAGGTACATGGATCTTCCCTTATTTAACTGTCATAATTATGTACTTGCAGTCTCCCACAACTTCTTTCTCCCTTTCCTGTCCTCAACAAATTGTCAATCAGAAGAGTAGACAGCACAAAAATAAACATGCAGTGAAACAGGTTGGACAGTCTCCCTGCATAAGCCAGATATTAAACTAATGCTAAGGAAATGGTCTAATACTACCTAGCACTTAAGGTAAGTAGAGAGATTTCTTTCATACTAGTATATTTAAACATTAAAATAAAGAAAAAGATACTGCCATATGGATCACATAGGTAACAAATGTTTTATAGGAGCACTGGGGACTCATACCATCACGGATACATTAACCTTACTGGCTTTATCCAAGTCATTTAATTTCTCCAATGTAAAATGAAATGACACCTTTTTTATTAGATAATCAAAGTTTTTGACATATAAAAGTATTAATTCCACAGCATATACTGACAGAAAACTCTGCTCAAGGTATGATGCTAGGTGTTCATACCTGACATGCACTAAACACAATCTCGGTTATCTAGAAGCTCATATTCAAGAAGGGAAACAGAAACAGAGTAAGGCCGTGGAGAAAATAAAGTAGTCAAGCCATACACAGGATATTATCAAGCATCCAACCCAGGTAAGTAGAATTTCAGGAGCTTGAACTCTGCCGTAAAATGAGAAAGTGGCTTGAAAGAAGAGATATCACAATCAAAAGCACAGATTTGTCCATATAGCATGCATGTGCAAAAACATGAGTAGCAGACAAAATTAAATTGAGAAGCAGAGTGTCCAGTCATGAGACTGGAGAGGCAGGCGAGGGCTACATCGCAAGTACTTTGTATGCCATGTTTTTATAATAATTGGAATTTAGTACATTTTATGTATCAAATTAGCACATGTATTTTAATTTTTCAAGAACCTAATGATTTCTAAGAGAAATGGTTGTATTATTGCATTGTACATATGAGAACGTCAATGAAATTAAACATCTTGGTTGCAAACACTGACTTTCCTAATGGTCCAGTGGTTAAGACTCTGTGCTTCCACTCACTGTGTGAGTTTGATCCCCAGTCATGGAATTAAGATCTTGCCTGTGTTAGGCAGCGTAGCCAAAAAAAAAAAAAGTTAATGTGTCCATTTTGGCATTATCTCCAAATGCTCCTTCATGTAACATAAAACTTTAATGTTTTTTAAAAATAAAACACACACATAAACATGCACACATAACCTGTATATCTTTCTTTAGGAGACTATCTCTTTATTATAATATCTAAACACAACATGTGAAAGAAACATTATCTCTCTTTGTGTTAAATACTAAGCAGCACTATCATCACCTTCTGGAGTTAATTCTTTGCTCGAATGCTAGTTTAAGGCTCAGTTTAATAGAAAGTTACAGGTCATTTTCTGAATTCTTCAGTTCCCCTGCACGTATGTTTTTGGGTTACCAACTTTTCTGACTGACAGGTGCAGAAGTAACGCACATAAGTGTCATTAAAGTAATGTCACTGCAATGAAGTTGTCCAGCAAAGTACTGAAAACTCCCCTGGATTCAGCAGTTATTTATGAATGTGCTAAAATACAGATATGGCTAAATGTTACAATTAGTAATTATATAGAGAGAGTACTAGATAGGCATGCTTGATGTAGATATTGAAGGCCATTTTATAGACACACAAAAAAGAATATATTATCAGTTCTTATTTAGGAAGAATATGAACTATGCAGGGTTTGACTGGATAGAAATTTCAATGAAAAAGCAATATGATGGAGTCCTTGGTGGCTGAAGGATGTCCACTGCTGGGAGACGAATAACCAAACCACAAACTTGTGGTAAACAGTCCCCAGAATCCACTGGAAAAGAGCATGACACTGGGCTGGGCCAAACAGGAGGTGCCACGTGTGACAGGTTGATGAGAAAACTGAAGGAAAGAATGCTTCTGCAAAAACAAAATTCAAAGATACTATGCACAATGTTTCCTTGTGGCCATGATCTAAAGGGAAATGGATAAACAGACCCAAGACTGTGCAACTCTCTAGGGTGGTAAAAGGTGACCGGTGACTCTCAAAGCTACTGGGTCCAACAGAGACTGACTGAGAAAGATTTGGAAGAGAAGGGTGTGGAGTAAGCTGAGTCTGTCTCACAAAAAGTTAATTTGATGTATCAAGAGGTTCCAGAACTAAAGTAAATCAACAATATAAAACAAGGATATATAAACAACAATATAAACCCCCTCCCCTGTGCACTCCCTCTTCTGCACTCATCTCAACCACTGTACTGAATGGACTGCATTTTACTTAATCTACATATCTGCTTTGTTTTAAACTTGTCAGAAGGTACTGTCTCCAGCCAAGTCTGGCATATAGTAGGTCCTCAATAATGTTTACTAAATGATAAATCAATGCCTAAATCATTTCTAAAAATAAAATAAAATTAATTCAAAGGGCAAAAATTTCTATTGTCTTGCTATATACCCTTTCTTCCTATTCTGCCATATATAACTTTAAAATATCCTTGAAAACTTGGTGTTTCAATGCTTATGCTGTGACCAACAAAATACTACCTAATTCTGCTCTAAAAAACCAAGAGCAACAAACTGTGAAGAAGCAGAACCAACAACACATTCCACCAGTAATTTCAGGGGCAGCCTGAACACATTCCACCAATGATTCCCACTATGGAGCTTCTGAGATACTTTACATGAGATCAAGGAGACGGTAAGAAAAACTAATACATCTTTGGTGCCCTGAGAATTTTCATATGTTAATAATGTTTTAAATTCTGGGTAGTACACACAAGTGTTTGCTATATTCTTTGTGTTTTCCTGTACTTTACACTGTTTACAAATTACTGATACAAATTGAAAAGTAATTCCTGGGAATGTGGACCAATTAGAGAAAGTGAAAAGTGAAGTCACTCAATTGTATCCGACTCTTTGCGACCCCATAGACTGCAGCCTACAGGCTTCTCCGTCCATGGGATTTTCCAGGCAAGAGTACTGGAGTGGGTTGCCATTTCCTTCTCCAGGGGGTCTTCCCGACCCAGGGATTGAACTGGGGTCTCCCGCCTTGCAGGCTGATGCTTTACCCTCTGAGCCATGAGAGGTAGAGAATAAAGAATTTCTGATGTTAATTTACTTAAATATTAAGCCTGACCACCATGATTTACCAAGGAATTGTCCTTTAGTGCACAAATATGGAAAACTCCTTTCTGTTTCTTCTTATTAGGTGTGATGATGTAGTGCCAAGGATGGCCTCCAATCTGAAAAGCATTCTCCAGCGAGGACACCTCAAAGAGCAGTGGCGGTGTATCTGCAGAGACGGGCAAAAGGAATCTATCAGCTTCTTGTAGCTTTGGAACATTCATTAACTGAATTCAACTTTTCTTTGCATGTATCATCTATTAATTTCTACCAATGGAAAATGACTATGTTCAAGGAAATAAAATACAATCTTGGAAAGAAGCTTACTGATAAGAAAAGGCAAGTAGCAAACAGCTGTTAGGTTATGAGCCAAGTTTCTAGACACCCATTTTCAGGATATGTGTGACATGCAACTGGAGGGCAATAAAGTGGGCTGAAGGTGCCTATGATGGCAAAAAAAAATGACAAGGTACACCTAATAAAAGCAGTTGCCATTTAATAAGTACCTCGGTTAGATACTATTTCCAACTCTCATAAAAATCCAACCAGGTATTAGGCCTAATAATTCCTTCAAATGTGAGGAAGAGATCTTTCATATTCTAGACTAACAGGTTACATTTAGCAAACTTTACAAGAGAAGTATTGCTTAAGTTTATGCAGTAGAAGCGATATTAGTCATAATGAAAGTAACCACTTAGAATGGGTCTTGTCACAGTGGAAGTTTTATCAAAGGAAAGCCACTACTACTAGTATTAGACAAGTTAATTTTACGGTAATTTAGATATATCTTGTCAGCAACTGTCTTTTGGAGGTTGACACCACAAAAGGACTATCTGTTAGTGCTTCCGAGTCCTCTTCTTTGATGATACTTAATTTTATATAGAGTGTAACAGACTTACTTTTGGAGACAAGCATAAACAGAAAGTGCTGCTGCTTCTGAAGAACAGAATTCTTTGGGGAGAGCCCTTATGAGGATACTGCTTGGCCTGTCTGGGAAGGTGTCTAATCTGAGTCCTTTGTTTCTAACTTCAGAGTCTAATCTTTGGTTTATGAGGCCACCACCATCTGTAAAGGCACTTGTCTTAGGGAGAGCATTCACTACAGAGTCACATGTTACATATAGAAGTGTGTGCCTGATTAGGCCTCTGCATAAGGGCAACTTACTACTTAAAGCTACACAAAGGAGAAAAACAGATAATAAAATGTGAGTTCACAAACTGAAGCCTTTAGGAGAAAGAACAGACAGATACAAACAAATCAAGTACATTTAAAGTACCCTTGAAGAAACCTTTCAAGGAAAGGGTGATATTCTTAATATATAAAGAGGTTTTTTTAAAGCAATAAGAAAACTATTGACACCCAAATAGATAAATGGGCAAAATACATCCATCAGTAAATTATGAAAGATATATAAACATCATATGTGATAACATGGTGGCTACCAAATGATGGTGGATGAGGAAAAGAATTATGAAGAGAAAAAAGTATAATGAGAGTTTGAATTGGGGGTTAAAAATTTAAGTAGGGAAGTTGTAGAGAATATAAAATAGGAACTCATAATGAAAAAACATTAATCCAAAAAGGTGCATTTAAGAAGAAATACTTTTCCCAGAAGTTGCTAAAAATGGCCCCAAAGTAGCATCAGGACTTGGCTCACTACAACTCTGGTATGTCACCGTTAGCCCCAAGATCCCAAATTTTGATCTATAATTCTATTCTCAATTGAAAGGGCTAGGAGTTTGCAAAGAATGGCTGATTTCACACCCTGCGGTGAGGAAATTTCAGTATTATTATTATCATAGGAATATTCTTGTACTTTTATAAGCACAGAAAATTTTAAAAACCTAAATGTCCATAGTAAACTGGTTAAATAAATTTACAGTTTATGCACATGAAAGTGAAAGTTACTCAGTCATGTCCGACTCTTTGGGATCCCATGGACTATTCAGCCTATAGAATTCTCTAGGCCAGAAGACTGGAGTGGGTAGCTTTTCCCTTCTCCAGGGGATCTTCCCAACCCAGGGATTGAACCCAGGTTTCCCGCATTGCAGGCAGATTCTTTACCAGCTGAGCCACAAGGGAAAGTTACCCGTATAATGGTACATAAATTAAGTTCTTAAAACCTCGAGGAGCTTAATTAGCATGTGCACACATATACAGAGGACTACTCTTTGGCAAAGATAATACGACAACTGCATTCAAAAAGTATCAGAAAAGAATATAATGAAAACTAAGTTTTCCTTCCATATGATTCCCTCAAAAGTAACTAACATTTGTCATTTTTCTGTGTGCCCTTCCAGATACTTCAAGCAATCCTCAAAGCATGTGCTCACATCTATATTTTTAACATATGCATATGAATACAACACAACTGAGGCTTTTTATATACATAGTTTTGCACTCCTTTTTTCACTTACTAATATATATTGAAAACTTCTCTACAAAGGAGCAAAAATAATTCCTATTTCTTTTTAATAATTAAGTTTATGACATAGCCAAACAATGAAAGAATACCAATGTCACCTATCAATATATACATTGTTTCCAATCTTTTGTTGTTAGAAAAATGTTATATGTTTGTCATTTTGTACACATGTGAATATATCTGGGATAAATTTATAAAAATGGAATTGCTCAAGGAATACATGCATTTAAATTTTTGAAATATATTGACAAATTGTCCTCCACAAGGGACTCCAACAATAAACAAGTGTCTCTTCTGTACTTTCACCAATCCTGTTACCTAACTTTTTGATATTTGAGAATCTAAATAGAAGTATATCACGGTAGTGTTCACTTGCACTTCCCTTATCAGTGACATTGGGCTTTGTCCTTTCCTAATTAAAAGTCACTTATATTCCTCTTCTTCTGCACAATATCGTTTGCTTATTTTGTTGTTGTTGCTACATTGTCATTTTTTCTTATTGGCCTGCAGAACTTATATATAATGAGGCAATTACCCCTATATAGTGTATGTTGCAAACATGTCCCCTATTTGTTGTTTGAATTTTGGTTGGTTTTGTGTGTGTGCTTTTATTTACTTTTGTTTTTGCTTTTACCATGAAGCACTTTATCTTTATGTAGCCAAATTTAGCAATCTCCTCTTTAATGGCTCTGTGCTTGTGTCAGAAAGGTCTTCTCAATTCTGCGATAAAAGGATTCTCTAAGTTTTCTCACAGAACTTTAAAATCTTTGATCCACCTATTGTTTCTTTAGATGTAAAGAGACAGGACTCCAACTTTATTGTTTTCACAAGACTATCTATTAAATAATCCCAATGGAAATTACTATTTATAATATATTAACATTTAAAAGTGGATTAGGCTACAGATAACTATATGCAATGAATCTAAAAAATTATATGGTGAGTGAAAGATGCCAGACAAAATTATATACCATATGCTTCCATTTAGACAAAACTCTAGAAATCTGGAGTGAAAGAAAGTACATTCACTGGTTGCTGAAGGCTGGGGATGGAAGGAAACTGACTGGAAAGGGCACTGGGGAATATTTTGAAGTTATTAAAATATTCTAAATCTTGATTGTGGGAGTGGTTTCATGGATATAAATATTTGGCAAAACTCAAATTGTACAGTTTAAATGGCTACATTTAAGAGCACGTAAATTACACTTCAAAAGAGTTGATTTTTGAAAAAGCAAGTTACGAAACAGTGTTCACAGTATGATTCTTTTTTGGTTTTAGGCATATATACATTATAAGATTACCCAAAAAACACAGAGGTGATAGCAGCTGATGCCATGCAGGATGACTGTGTTTTAAACTTTCTCTATTTTATCATTATTTCCTAATTCTTCTATAATGAAAATGAACTGTGTTGTCTTAAAAAAGTTACTTAAAGTTAAAATAAGCATTATTTTGTATAGGTTTTACTGATCCTGAAAAACAAATCTAGAGAAACAAACTGGATTTCAGTCAACATAGTCTGAAAAAATACAGTTTCCAATATAATATGTTATTCTTCTAAGCTAAATGTCTAACAATTACTGTATTGTTTTACAATGGCACATGATTTCAGAGGTCATATTTTCAAATATTATTGTTTTAAAGCTGATAAAAGTGAGGCCCACAGAGGTTAAGTAATTGCTCACTACCATACCACCAATTAGTAGTGGAATTTCATTCTCATAGGAGCAGACCAAGATTGTGATCCCAAATCCAGTCTTCTTTCTGTAAACAGGGACCAAAATCACAGCACAATCAGAAGCTCCATGAGTTTTCTTTCTCACCCCGTTCTTTGTTTTACTTGCTTATTAACCGCATTTCAAAGAGAACAATGCCACCATTTAGGGAAACTCTCTTCAAAATAATACATATTAGTTATCACTGGAGTCTGTAGTTTTCAAATTCTTAACAGATTCCTGCCTTCTGTATTTGTATCAAATATAGTAGGAAATGGCAATTCACTCTAGTATTCTTGCCTGAGAAATCCCATGGACAAAGGAGCCTGGTGGGCTGCAGCCCATGGGGTCATAAGAGAGTCAGACATCACTGAGTGACCGAGCACACACATAGGAGGTATTGCTAAGGCTGTTTTTACAAAACTGCCTAATTCAGCTCGCCCAAGACACCTAAAAATTTGAGTAATTTTAAAATTTTTATTTTGAGTTTCTTGGATAATAGGCTATACTGAACTCTCTCAGTCCTCATACTTTGTTATTTACTAATAAAAAGAACATTTCCTTTCTCACAATTAAGTCTTTCATTTGTTTCTTGATCTGTTGATGATGTAATATTATATAACAATAGAAAAAAATTGTATTTTGACCCATATTAGAAAAACCTTTGGAGTTTTACCTAAATATGTTATGTTTATTGGTTAGAAGTAAATGTCTGCAACATGATAAAAAATAATTTTTAATGAACTAAGAATAAAGATAAACATCAGGATAACAAAATATATTTTCTTTTTAAATTTACTCATGATTTTTATATCTGTCTGTATTAAGGTAGATGCAGATGGTATTGATGAGATGAACTCTGGTCAGTTATGGTTTATCTGACATACTTTACTCAATTTTGTAGCAGTTTTCTTTTCAACAAAATGCTGAATTTGATAAGCTAATTAAACATAGAATATTTTTATTATACTTATAAAATTGTATATAATTTTCTTTTTTGTGCCTTATTGATCTTTAAGTTGGATAAATTTCACTGAATTGCAAAACTTGAAGTTCTAAAGGAGCTAAGGTACTATCATTTGCTGCAACTTATTATTCTGTAGATAAGGAAATCAAGACCAGAAAGGTAAAATCACTTGCCAAAGGTTACAGATCTCTGGCCAAGCAAGGCCCAGCATCCCCAGGCCTTTATTTCAATGAATAACAGATTTCTGTGAACACTTATGCAAAAGCAAGGAATACTCTGCATAGGAGCAAAATGAATTGAATTTAGGAAAAACACATTTGAATGATTACAATTAATCACTATCAATACGACCACTTAATTTTTAAGGTGAAAAAAGTACTATATTGTAGCCATACCTGTGATTTTAATATTACAAGGAATGCCAAAGGGAGCCTCTCCTACAGTTCCAGTAGTCCCACCCCATCTGCATGCACACCCTAAGTCAAGTTTCTGTTGCATGAACTAAAAACAAAACAAAACAAAAATGGTGGCTTTAGCACCTACTTAGTTGCTGTCCGGAGAGAGAAAAAAAAAAAAAAAATCAAATTCACATGTATATGACAGAGGAAATGTCTTTAGTTATTTAAGGGCCTTTCTATTTATCTTCCCACCCCTCTTTTAAAGATTACTTTGCCTTTCTGCATTTGTACAGTTTTGTAGAGCTGAAATCTATACTAGAGCCTTATGTTAAAAATATCTCATTAAAAAAAAATCATACCTCCATTCAAATCTCAAGTTAATCTGAATATAGCAAATTTGAATTTTCTCTACCTGCTTGGTGATGGCTTGGAAGCTATAAAGTCTGACCAGTCCCGAGCTGTACATCACAATCAGTATTCCATGAGACAAGGTGGCATCTGTGACATTCCCGAAAATCTGAGGGGAAAGGTAGACATCACCTGAGAAAAGACCAGAAGGCCAATCCTCTGAGTTTTCACCATGGTATGTGTATCGGTTTAATATTCAGTTTACCACTACAATACTGCTGCCTAACATTCCAAATTCATTATAATTTAGGAGCTTGCAGCTAAGGTATTATTAGGGGTGAGTGGTAACCTCCAGGGTCTCAAACTGAAGTACTAACGGGAATTTAATATATATCCTTCAAAATGATGCAGCAGCTTTCATTTATTTCAGTTTTTTCAAAATCTTTTAATAACAAATCCCTTTCCTTAAGAACATAGGTGTAAACTGAGCCCATTTAATTCTACCATGCAATATGTGCATGGCTGAATAAATACCAGGACCTATTCTTTAAAAAATATTATTTATAAAGGGAACTTTTTAAGCTAGTGGTGAAAAGATTTGGATCTAAGAAAGTAATTCTAATAAAGAATAGCCAACTTGAGAATTTTATCATTACCTTGTTCTTTAAACATCTAATACTATTTGATTTTTTAGTCATATAAAAACCAAACATGTTAAAGACCAAATACACACAGAAACATTTAACCTAGCTGATCTTGAGTAAGGCTTTGGCTCCTTGTTCCTTGTCTCTGTTCTGTGCACTGGATCTTGTTATGTTGCTCCACAGAGCTCTGATAAAGAACTTGATTCTGTGCCTCTTTTAATATTTAACAAAAGCCAACCAACATAGGCAAATATTCATAGCAAGGAAAGAACAAGTAGAAATTAAGTGAAAATCTGTTTCTGTTTCCACTCAAGATAAATCACTTAGTAAAGGTTTACTGCCCCAGCAAAGAGCTTAAAGTACATTCTGAACCTGGCTCCCGGGGTAGTCTTATTATGCATGGTAAGTGAAAGCTGTACTTTAGTTCCAAATAACCACAATCAAAATCAAATCCCTCAGATGATTATCTGGATGTAAGAATAAATAGAAACAATTTATGACTACATTCCTGTTGTAGACTGTAATAAGTATACACAATTACTTAATCCACAAGCACAAAGAGAACAATTACACTCATAAGTTGTGTTTTTTGTCATCTCTTAAAAGGATAATTATGGTTGGCTTTGTTTCTGACTAGCCCATGACTTTCTATGCCCTGATCCTTGTTCCCCACTTTGTAAAGAAGGATTTGTGTAATTCAAATGTATTTTCAAATAATGAATGCTAAAATAAAGTAGCCACGCTATTTTAAAATTTGGTTTAATCTCTGGAGTCAAATATAAGTTCAAATTCCAGTCTCTCCATTTACTGCCTTTAGGATTTGGGCAGCTGCTTTTAACTTCCTAATTAAAAACTTTACCAAATACCTAATAAACAATTAAACAATAACATCACATCTTAATGTCAAAAAATTAATATTATAATTAAATCAGAAATGAGTTCTTACCTTTTTGTTGATCTCCAGAATCCCAATGAGTGAAAAAGGTAGCACACGGAACACTGCAAGGTACAGCAAAACAGGCTGTTGAATGCCTGCCTAAAAGGAAAAACTAAAATCACAGACTGCTCTCAGGAATATATTAAAACCACTATTTTCCTAGTGCTTACCAGTGGGTAAAGGGGACAGGCAAGGGATAATACAAGAATTAGGGCATCAAGAGGTACAAACTACTAAGTATAAAACAAGCTACAAGGATATACTGTACAACACGGGAAATAACTGAGTATTTTATAATAACTATAGCTGGAGTATGGGCTTCCCAGGTGGCACTAGGGTAAAGAATCTGCCTGCCAATGCAGGAGACATAAGAGATGCGGATTCAATCCCTGGGTGGGGAAGCGCCCCTGAAGGAGGAAATGGCAACCCACTCCAGTAGTCTTGCCAGGAGAATCCCATAGACAGATGCCCCTGCGGGTCTAAACAATCTATGGGATCACAAACAATCGGACACAACTGAGTGTTTGAGCACATAAATGGAGTATAACCTTGAAAAATCATGCATCATTATACTGTACACCTATAATGTACACAATACTGTGTAACAACTATATTTCTATGAACATTTTTTATAAAAAATTTTTAATTAAAAAATAAAAACACTCTATTTTCATCAATTGAAAACCACCCTCTATCAAATTGAAAAGCTACTTAAAAAGGAAAGGCTACATGCTCAAAATATGTCCACTAAACCTTTAGCCCTTCAGACACTACAAAATACACACACACAAAAATCTATTAAAGCAAGCATAACAGTAAGCATTTAACAATACATTTTGTAAAAAACATACTTTATATAATACATAAAATGTATGTATGTACTATGTAATAAATGTTATAACATAAATTAATATATTAGATTATAATATAACACAATTTACTTTATATTGTAAATTGGAATTCTAATCATCAACAGCCTAATCAAAAGACATAGCATTATCATGGTCATATCGTTTAACACTATACTAACATGGCTAAATGAAGTAGAAAAAATATCAACAGTTAAAACTTGAGTGATTTCTCTGTTTGAAGAAGGTAGCTTCTTTACTTTGAAAAATAAGGTTTAGTGAATATTTTTCTGCTATGGAATGGAAAGTAATCTGTTGTACTTCCCCAGAGTGGCTTGAAGAGAATATTTTAAATTTGTGGTAAACAATTTTGATAGCAGACTTCAGAAATCAAAGATCATTAGTTCTCTCATAACAAATTTTCAGACAAGTTCCTCTGGAAACAAATTATTTTACTGAATTTTTAAAGATGCCTACCTGCCGGGCCAATGTTGAACCTTTGTTCTGAGCTGACTTGACAGCAATGACTTCTTGCGGAGTGTCCCAGCTCAAGTATCTTTTAAAAGAATAAAGAGAAGTTTACTCATTTGGGTCAGTTTCCTTATACTTCAAATCAAAATATAATAGATATTTTATAAGTGAACAGTTTTTCAGTTAAATTATAAAAGTAATTTATTAAAAAAAATAAAAGAATTCCCTGAAGATCCTCATATGCATTTATTACTATTTTTATATATATATAAAATTTTAATCCTTCTGGAGTCTCAATGAATAAAAATTGTGTTTGATCTGTCAATATTCAAAACTTAGAAAACCAAAAATCATTTCTGATGTAAAACAGAAGTTACAAAAAACATTAAAAATGTTACACTCACATTTTGCATGTTTATATTCATTCTAAAAATTTACACCTAATTTATATAACTATGAGTTTATAAGTAACAGTTCTTAGATTATACTGGGCAGGTAATTTAACTGCAACACACTAGCTTTCAGAAAAATCTACCAAAAAATATATCCCACATAAAAAATACTATTCGTAAAAGGTAAATTATTTCTTAAAAAGGGTATCTGACAACTACTAGAGGTTAGTTACTTATAAGGAATAAAAAGGTAAATGACAAAGGGTCTCCATCCTTAGATCTTCAAAAGCAGTCATGAGGAGAGATAAATAGATTTATAAACTGAGATCCACATATACAATGGAAAACAAAAAAAAAATCTTGAAATATCCTAGACCATAAGTCTCAATTTCTCATAATCAAATTTTAAACAATAGAATCATAGTTAATACCTGAATTTGCAATATGAAGCAAGATATATTTTCTCAAGGACTTTCCCCGTAGTTGCTGATATACGAAGTAGCCAATTATGAGCAGTCAATGCTATGAGTGAGGATTTATAATCTGATGGATTGGGAAGCATTTCTCCCTTAAAAGAGATAAAACTGAAACTGCTTGATCATGAACAATCCACAGTAATCCATATCTAAAGAAAACAGCTAAACAAATAGTCAAGTAAATTTTAAAAAGAAATATTAATGCAAAAATAAATAAGATGAGGAAAGATTAAAGTTGTGAGAAATGATTTTTATTATTAATTTATTAAGTCAGCTTATCCACATAGACTGCTTAAGCAGTACCTGAAATAATTATTTTTTCATTTAGTCACCAAAATTGTGCCTCTTTTGTGACCCCATGGACCGTAGCCTGCCAGGCTCCTCTTTCCATGGGATTTTCCAGGCAAGAATAGTGGATGGGTTGCCATTTCCTTCTCCAGAAATAATTATTAATCATTAAGTATTCAACAAATGTTAGCCAATCATCATCATAATAACAACAGTAATACAAGAAATACGAATGATGCTGCTATGATAACAGTAACTGTTCTGAAAACCAAGTATAACATTAGATAGCATAAGCGATTAAGAGTCATTTCCTAGAACAGATGTTTCTTTATTCCAAGACTTGTCTTCCTATTGACAGAAGTTAAAATGGGAAAAAAGCAGTTTATCCCACTAGTCACTGTGGCTCTACTCTAACTCCAAATGGAAAGCTAACATCCAGAATCAAAGCAGCCAAAGAAGAACCTAGTTTTAAAGATAATCCCTGACTCCAATGAACAACCCCTCAAGAAAGGCACATCTGCCACTGAGGAGCTGCCTTAGGGTGGAAATCTAAGGCAGGAAGAGAAAGAGAAGCCAAGGGTTCTATTTTGATTTGTAGAATAAAAAGGAAGTTGAAAGATGAAAGTTAAGAATAGAGACGTTAAAATTAATCTAATGTTGCTTAGGCTGAAAAGTGAATAGAAAAGAATGCAGGCACATTTATTTTACTTATACACCTTAAGATTTGTCACCTCTTTCAAATGTTAGGGAAAGAAACAAGGTTTTTGTGTGTGTTTGTTTCTTGGTTGTGAGTGTGTTTTTAAACTTATTAGCTACTCAAGTCTTACACTAAACTCACAGGCAATGATGTAAATTTTTTTATTCTTTGATGTCTTACGTAAGTACTATCTCAAGGAATTTTTAAAGTTTTAAAAAATGTATCACCTATATCTTGCCCATTAAAAAAATTAGGTAGCAAACGTAATAGGTTTGAGCTATTTTCCTAAACTAAAAGTTGTATTTCACACAGTCTCAGAAGAGAAGGGTGTTAGTTTAAACTTAGTTTCACAATGAGTATATTAACAATACTATATGCTTTGTTGTTTTTCTCAATGGAAAATCTTGGTTCACTTCAAATAAGAAGAGCAAAATGTTCAAAGAGAAGTGAGATTAGTAATTAGGTTACTGGAAACTATTTTTGTAAAGATTGCTCTAAATTTTTGTTGCTTCGCATTGATGTCTTTCAAAATTTTTCTCAATTAAGAAATCTGTCATCCTCTTCCCCTCATCAATGAAAGTGGATTAGAAGGCTTTATATGTTGGGGCAAAATAGTTATTTTTAACTTTCAATAAAGAGTTGGGGAAGAAAATGTAGATTTAAAGTTTCTTATTTTTAATAAGGAAACTTCAATGAAAAGAGAGTAACTGTCCAGGGAAAACTACAATTTTATGTGCAAACAAGCCTTTTTTTTTTTTCTTTTAAAGAATTTTAATAATAAATGCAAAACATAGTCTATTAACTTTAAACATTATTTTTGGTCATATATTCTATTTTTCCTAAAAAACTAAACAGCCAGACAGAAAGACTAGATTAATTTGCTGCAGTACTTCTTAAATGTTTCTTATAACACTGATACCATGGAAAATTAATGTTTAGAAATATAACTCAAAATAGGAAGTTCTGTGATCAAAAGAGTTGGGACAATGGTTTGACAATAACCATGCACATTAGTATTATTATAGTATTAATAGTATTAAAGGCTCTGTGAAGTAATTCTACAAATAAATTTGTTTCCCAACTCCTCTAGCAAGGATAAGATGTTAATATCTTATGAAAAAAAGTGTTCTGAAAAATACAAGCAGGGGCAATATGAATCTGATGGAATGAGCTTATCTATTATTTTATTTTTCATTTTTATCTTATTATTTCCTAAGAAGAGTAACAGAGGAAACCCATAAGAATCCACTTTCAGAGTAATGAAACATAACTGCTGCCCTAAATATTTTATTGTCTCAATATATTAAGTAAAATAATCTCTTAAACACTGAGAATAACTACAAACTAGCTTATATTGCTTATGAAACCTTTAATCAGTTCATAACATTTTCTAGTTTTTAAGATTAAAAGATGGTATTAAAGGTTAAAAGTATATTCATAGTATTAACATATAATTTTTTAAGACAGAAGTTACTTCATGAGGAAAAATAAAAATAAAAAATATGCTCTCTTTTGCTTCCTTTCAAGGTTTAAGATTCACTATGATACTTAAACATTTTATTTCTTTATACAATATATTAACAATAAGCAGTTCTTCTAGACTACAAATGCTTTAGAAACATGCTATAAAAGCAAATCTTACCACTGGGCATTCCCATAATAAAGCATCTTCTATTTTTTCTGATTTGGAACATTTTGGCATTTCATAAAGTTTTCGTGGCTCTGATGCAACACTAGGGGGAAAAAAGATTATTCTTCTTCATAAATAAGATAGTGTTTGCTTGGATTTCAGTGATTTTTTTAAATTCAGAGATTTGGAACACCAAAAATACAACTTGCTGCTTTGCTTTCCTCTTAACTAAATGTCAACATTATTTTTTAATCACAAAATTCATAATACATATTCATAGAAAAATATCAAATAAAATAAATTATAAATTATGTAATAAATATATAAAAATATGTAATAAAATTAAAGAAATAAAATAAAAATGTAATAAATTATAATAGCACAAAACTATCCAATATTAATATTTTGGTTCAGTTACTAATATTTTGACTCATTTCACTCTACTTTTTCTTTACACACTTAATACCCACCTGCAGATCATTTTCCAAAATTAGAGCATATTGAATTGTTTCTTTACCTTTTAACATTTACTACCAATATCTCTGTTGAATTCTACCTTTATAATCTGTTATTCCAACATTGTGAAATGAAAATTAAATAGTTCCTTTCTTTCAACTAGTAGTAGAAAACTAGTAGATGAAAAAGATAAAAAAGGAAACTTCCCAAACCAGAAAGAAAAAAAGAATTAAAAAAAAAAAAAAGAAAAGAACATCTAAGGACTGTGGGATAATTAGAAAACGTGTAATATACACATAATGAGAATACCAAAAGAAGAAAGAGAACAAAACAAATGTGGGAGGTATCAAACCAATTATATCAATGACCACTTTAAATGTGAATGGTCTAAAATACACCTGTCAGAAGACAAACTGATAGAGTAAATAAAAAACAAGACTTGAATATATGTTATATACAAGTAACCCACTATAAAGACACAGATACATTAAAAGCAAAGGGATGGAGAAAGATATACCATGTGAATACTAACTTAAAAAAAAAAAAGCAAGCAAGCTGGAGTAGCCATATAAATATCAGACAAAGTAGACGTCCACACTGAAAATTATCAAGGATAAAGAGTAGAATTATATAATGTGAATGCATCTAACAACAGAATGTCAAAATATTGAGACAAAAATGATGGAATACAAGGAGAAACACACAAATCCACCATTATAGTTAGAGACTTCAAAACAACCTGTCAGTATCTGACAGATTGAACAAGCAGAGTCAGTAAGAATGTAGTCGAACTGACCAGTACTGACAATCAGCTTGCTCAAACTGACATCTTTAGACTACTTCAGCAACAATACATTCTTCTCAAGCCCATGTGAAGAGTTCACCATGACAGACTACACTCTGGGTCATAAAATACTAGAATTTAAAAGACTAGAAAAAAATATAAAATACAGTCTCAGACCACAATGGATTTAGGTTAGATACCAATAACAGATAGCGGTAAAAATCTGAAAATATTTGGAGCTTAAATGACACATTTCTAATTAACACAGGGGTCTGGCTTAGTGGTAAAGAATCCACCTGCCAATGAAGGAGACGCAGGTTTGATCCCTGGGTGGGGAAGATCCCCTGGAGTAGGAAATGGCAACCCACTCCAGTATTCCTGCATAGTCAGACATGGCTGAGCAGACAGCACAACTGAGGGACTGAGCACGCACAAAGAAAAAAGGATGCAGGAAAAGCGGTGCTTAGAGGAAAATGTATGGCATTTAATATATACTTTAGAAAAGGAGAAATGCTTCTGGCTGGGGAACACATGAAGATTCAGGAAGAGTGACATGCTCAGATGGCATAGAATTTCTGCACTCCTTCCCACATACCTGGCCCCATGCATCTCCTCCATCTGGCTGTTCCTGTGTTATAAAGTTTTATAATAAACTGGTAATCTACTAAGAAGCCAGTCATTAAAAAAAAGTCACACACACACAAATCAAGTATTACATGATTAGGTTTTTTTGAAATGTCCACAATGGGTGAACCTATGGAAACAAAGTAGACCAGCAGGTGCATAGTGCTGAGGGTGGTAGAGGTATGGGGGTGACAGCTGAAGAGTAGTGTTTTGGGGGTTTTGTCAGGTAATGAAGATGTTTTAAAATTAACTGTAGTGATGGTTGCCTATACGAACCATCAGTGGTTCATCAAATCATTTTCACTGAATATGAATTTCAAGGATGTAAAAATTGAATTGTATGCTTTAAATGGGTGAATTATTAAGCTGTTAAATAAGAAAATAACCCTACTTTTTTAGAGAAGCAAACTTAAGTATGGCATGTTTGGAATATGTTTTAAAATATTTAGCAAAGGTATAAAGGAAAAGGATATGGGGACAGATAAGCAAATGTGGCAAAAATCTTGATCCTTTTTGAGTCTAGATAATGAATGTATACGGACTCACTATACTATTTATATATATATACTACATTAGCAAGTCTGAAAATTTTCTTTTAAAACAAAGGCAAGTACTTTCAAACCAAAATACAGAAATTCTTCTCTAAAACAGCATCTAATTAATAGGTACTTGGATCTCCTGACATCTGGTATCCCTTAGGCAGAATAAAATAGTACACTGTACTCAGCAATCTGTCATTTTGCCTGCATTATAAATTCTCTTTAAATTGGTATTTAAACAGATGAAACCTCAGCCTTTAGGGTTAACAAGATGTTAAATTACATGCATTTTATACCCTACCCTTATTTTGAACCCATTTTTCCATTCTGTTACACTAAGCACTAATGTAGGCATGTGTTTCTATAAAAATTAAAGGTTAACAGTCAAATGAATTACATCAAAAATTTTCACCAAGATACCTGCTGACACAGCACCGATAATTGTTAAAATATATTCTTCCTCTCTCATAGGCTATAGGTGATTTGGAATGAGTTGTCCAAACATTCTTAAATTTAGTACTTTCCTGAAAAACACAAGGAATTTCGGTTTAGGAAAAACTCATAAGTTTCTACTGTGCACCAATCTTAAATTGGATATTTAAATTTACAGTTTTCAAAATAACTTCAAGTATGTTCTTAAAAAATAGTATGTTCAATTCTTCCTCACTCTGCCCTCACATTTCGGCTTAAATGGCGTAATTAATTTTTAGAAAAATTGTTTGCAAGATATAAGAAAGTTAAAACTAAAAGCATGTGGGGCTGCTAAGTCGCTTCAGTCGTGTCTGACTCTGTACGACCCCATAGACGGCAGCCCACCAGGCTCCTCTGTCNTAGAGGCCCGCCCCTCCGTGGCCCCTGGAGACTTAGGCTGGTTTTGCGATAATTCCTGCATTTTCCTTCCTCTCGCCTTTTCCCCCTCCTCTTAACTGAGGAATGAAATATGAAATATTTACATTGTTGTTAGACTGCCTAAGATGTTCCATGTTGATTCCTCTAAGATAACTTTGTGAGTGGCCCTCCCGGTCAGGTCAAGTTTCCTGTCATGTATATCCTCAGGGGCTGTGTCGCTGAGGATATGCCATTCCCACCACACTGAGTTTTCAGTAAGCACGTCCCAAACGAGACCCATTGCTTTGCCTGTAAGTCCCTTGAGCGTGGTGCCTTTGCGTCTCCCAGGTGGCCTCTTGTTCAGACGTGGGCTAGGGTGGGATTGCATCGGACTGACAGGGCAAAAAGTACGGTACTCTGTGAGTGCGCTGTTTCTAAGCGTGTAGGATAAAACTTTTTAACCTTGCTAAATTTCCACCCTGCTAAATTTCCTTTGGGGCCTGGGTTTTTGCTGATTTTTCATGACTTATTTACAGCATACTGTGGAGAGCTTTGTTTATTTTTAGAGAGCACTATAATAGTTAATTTGGTAATTCATGAATGCAGCTGTCACTGAGAAAACAGACCCAGAAAAGATAACTGGATTTTCTTTGGCTGAAATGAAATTCAAATCATTGCTGAATTGAATTCATCTTTTTTTTTTCTCCTTTCCCTTCACCCACATGTGTTTGTCTTTCAGTGGTCTCACAAACAAGTCACCCAAAGGACAGTCGTCCTAGCTGCCCTCTTTTCCATCACCTTCAACCAAGTACTTTTGATTCTGTTATCCATCTACTCTTCATATCCCCAAGTAATTTAGGGCCTCACCATTTTTTCACATTATTATGTTAAGTAGCCTCCTCTCTGCCTTACTGAAATACTTCCAATTCCAACCTTCCACACTGCTGCCAGTGATTTTTCTAAAGCAGAAATCTGTCATTTCCCTATTAAATCTTTCAGTGGCTTCCAATCACCCAGAGGAGAATTTCTCAAACCAAAGTTGATACCTAGGATTTTCTATGGTGAACTTAAAATATATTCAGTTCATTAGATATATGCAAATATAAAACTGTATATAAACTCCTTATGTTGTATCTTTTGAACAACTATAATGCTCAAACAGTTGTACGTTAAATGAAGCGAAACTATGAAACAAATTCTGATGAATACTTATTCATTGATACCAGTGAGACTGCCGGACCTGTCATGCTTCACTGTTCTCAGGGGCATGAATTCCTTACAGAAAGACCTATCCTTACTGCCTTTGCTGCTGCTACTGCTAAGTCGCTTCAGTTGTGTCTGACTCTGTGCGACCCCATAGACGGCAGCCCACAAGGCTCCCCCATCCCTGGGATTCTCTAGGCAAGCATACTGGAGTGGGTTGCCATTTCTTTCTCCAGTGCATGAAAATGAAAAGTCAAAGTGAAGTCTCTCAGTTGTGTCCGACTTCGCATCCCGATGGACTGCAGCCTACCAGGCTCCTCCGTCCATGGAATTTTTTAGGCAAGAATACTGGAGTTGGGTGCCATTGCTTTACCCAGTGACTTCACCTCTTTTCTTTATTTAAACCACTGTAAAAACCTTCCTTTGTTCCTTGTGTTAAGATTTCATTTGACAAACACCATTTACATAAAATAGTCTCCATGTCTCTCATTAACATGTGCCAATGACAAATAGTCCCACTTGTTAGCCAGTGCAGTTCTAAACGCAAACGTGATTTAAAATGAATCAAATTTGATTGTGACAGTAATCAATCAAACGGATGATCCAGAGTATCCTTTTGTTCAAAAAAATTTTGTTTAGATTTTTATCAAATTGAAAATAAAAAGTATCCCTAGGGAAGTCTCATCATCTTGAGACTACATGTACCAATCCCTCAAGGTCTGTATAGGTGCTTAATAGGACAAAGTCTGTAAGTCTCAGTGTAGTATACAGGGCACTTGTGTCTGCATCTTGCCCACATTTTCAGCCTCATCTTTGCCCATCCTTCACATTTGCTCCTGTGGTTCTGACATGTTTCCTCCTTGCTCAAGCCAGGGCCCCTTTACATTAAAATTGTTCTTTATCTGGAGCTCCCTTCCTTTCCTCTTATCCATTTATCTCAAGACTCATATCAGGTATCTCAGCTCCTCTCAGACACTTTCCTGACCCTTCCATCTTAGTGATAACCTTGCCTCTTCTCTCATGTTACTCTGCATTCACTGGCTGTGGCACTATATTAGAATTGTTTGTCTGTCTTTGCAACATGTGTTTAGAGAGGCCCATTCATTCATTCAACATCCATATGCATTAACCACATTTTAGGCACTGTGCTATGGATGGATATGTATGTTGAATGAATGTTAGTCACTCAGTCATGTCCAACTCTTTGTGACCCCATGGACTGTAGTCCATCAGGCTCTGTCCATGGGATTCTCTAGNTAGAGAGGCCCATTCATTCATTCAACATCCATATGCATTAACCACATTTTAGGCACTGTGCTATGGATGGATATGTATGTTGAATGAATGTTAGTCACTCAGTCATGTCCAACTCTTTGTGACCCCATGGACTGTAGTCCATCAGGCTCTGTCCATGGGATTCTCTAGGTAAGAATACTGGAGTGGGTTGCCATTTCCTTCTCCAGGGGACCTTCCCAACCCAGGGATCAAACCCAGATCTTCTACATTGCAGTCAGTTTCTTTACTGTCTGAGCTACCAGGGAAGCCCATGTTGAATGAATGGGCTCTTCTAAAAACAATGTATGTATAGATTCTATTATCATTAACTAAGTACTTTTAACATAGAACTATATTTAGTCTTTATTCTTTAAATGTAGTAAACCAGAATATTAATAAGAAGAAATGTTGTTTTATTCACTGAATTGTGTCTGCCTCTTTTGCAACCCCATGGACTAGCCCACCAGGCTCCTCTGTCTATGGGATTTCCCAGGCAAGAATACTGGAGTGGATTGCCATTTCCTTCTTCAAGGGATCTTCCTGACCCAGGGATCAGATTTGTGTCTCCTGTGTTGCAGATGGATTTACACTGAGCCCACAGGGAAACCCAGAGAATAAGAAGAAATAACTTCTAAAAATCTTTTATCCCTAATAGTTCTCCCTATAAAGTAGATATTTTCTTGTTGAAGGTAAAATGGCATAAACCCCTAGCTTAGGATTTGGAAATGACTTCTCTTAATTTGGGGCATAGAACAAACATTAATTCTTTTTTTTTCATTCTGTGTCTATATGATGCTTTGAGAATACTTAACCATCCTTGCCATGATACTTTCAAGATGAAGAAGAGATAAGAGTTCAGAAGTTAATAAAATACTTTTTGTTCATATATTTTGTTTAAAGAGGATAACAATAAATATATAAAGCACTCTGATTATTAAACCTAAACATTTGTTCAGAGACAAAAAAAATTTGAACCAAGACCACAAGAGGTCATTCATTCAACATGTAATTATTTTCATTTACAGTGTGCTAGGAACTATTTTGGCATAGGATTTAACTGATCAAGGAACAAGATCCTCACATGTCCAAGGAGCTAGACAGTAAATAGATTTTTAAAATATTTTCAGGTAGTGATAAAGTACTGTGAAGAAGGTAAAACAGGAATGTGCTTGATAGTGTTTGGGAGCCCTGCTGGACCCAGAATGGTCAGGAAAGACCTTTCTGAAGAGTGGAGTTTTGAACTGAGCCTTGAATGAGGATGAGCCAGTCTGCACAGAACTAAAGTTAGAGTAGTTCAAGCAGAGGGATGTTCCAATGCAGGGTCCCCAGAGCAATAACAACTTTGGATTATTCTAAAACTATCAGAAGGCAGGTATGCCTTGTTGGGAGTAAGGAATTTTGGATTTTATTCTGTGGTGAAGGGAAGCCATAGGACACTCTGGAGAAGGAAAGTAACATGATCTGATTTGTTTTGATAAGATCATTGTGGCTATAGTGTAGAGAATAGACTGCAGGGGCCCGAGAATGGAAACGAGATGGTGGCTGTGGCACTGGCCCAGATGAGCAATGGTAAATGAGCTAGAGTGGCAGGGGGAGAGGGAAAGAAGGGAACCGATTTAGGGTATATTTATATTAAAAGAATTAAAAAGACTTCTGATGATTTGAATATTAAAGGTATTAAATAAAAAATATTAAAGATACTAAATAAAAAGTCAAGTTCAGTTCAGTTCAGCCACTCAGTCGTGTCTGACTCTTTGCAGCCCCACTGACTGCAGCACGTCAGGCTTCCCTGTCCGTCACCAACTCCCAGAGCTTGCTCAAACTCATGTCCATTAAGTTGGTGATGCCATCCAACCATCTCATTCTCTGTTGTCCCCTTCTCCTCCTGCCTTTAGTATTTCCGAGCATCAGGGTCTTTTCCAGTTAGTCAGTTCTTCACATCAAGTGGCCAGAGTATTGGAGTTCCAGCTTCAGTAAGCAGAACCACAAATAAACATCCCAAGCTCCCAAGAAAAAATGGAAAGCAGGGAAATACTTGATGTGCTGTCAGTGAAGGAAACAAAGATTTTATTAAATTAACACATTAGCATTATAGACATTAATGCTACAGAATGTTAGGATCTGTCCTATGGCTGGGGCATGTGGGAAGAGAGGAATAAAATTAGGCCAGAAATAGGCAGGGGTCGAAGCTTGTTGGTCCATGACAATGGAATGGAAAAAAATCTCTAAAGAGTGATGTGACATTCCTTTTAAGAGATAGTTGCATACAGCATCAGGGCAAGAGTGAAGCAGACCAGTTAGCAGGTTAATTGTGTAGTTTGGGTGACAGTGAGTCATTTTTGGAAATTTATTTTGAAATTAATTGAGGCTTTTAACGGTAAATTTGGTTTTTTATTTTTCTCTGTATATTTTAATGATATGTAGTATCATTAACGGAGAAGGCAATGGCACCCTGCTTCAGTACTCTTGCCTGGAAAATCCCATGGACAGAGGAGCCTGGTGGGCTGCAGTCCATGGGGTCGCTAAGAATCGGGCACGACTGAGCGACTTCACTTTCACTTTTCACTTTCATGCATTGGAAAAGGAAATGGCACCCCACTCCAGTGTTCTTGCCTGGAGAATCCCAGGGACGGGGGAGCCTGGTGGGCTGCCGTCTCTGGGGTCGCACAGAGTCGGACACGACTGAAGCGACTTAGCAGCAGCAGCGGTATCATTAAATGTACATTTAATGATGTACTGCATTTTAGTACAAATATGTAGTACATTCATTCACATACAAAATCCAGAAAGATTTAGGTTTAAAGTTTTGGTAGTAAAGTTTGCTAGCTATTTATTTTTAAAAGTATTTTACTTATTAAAAAGAATATGTATAGCTAACATGGCATGACATATAAATAATAAATGAATACCCAGATAGCTATCATTAACCTTAATAAAACAGAACATTACCTAAAATTTTGACATCTATGTGCCAATCCTGGTTCTTGGATCCCTCTTTTCTCTTAATATAAATAAAGCATTAAGGTTTGAATGTTTTTGAGCATCATGTAAATTGAATCATAGTGCATATATGTACTCTTATACAGGTTGTCTTTTTTTTTTTCTTCAACATTATACTTGACAAAGTACCTGTGGGTTAATTTCATTTATTTTTACCAGTATATAGTAGTTCATTGTGTGAATTTTCTACAGTTTACTTATCCATTTTCTACTGGCTGGGCTTTTGTTTCTTTTGGGCTTTTTATTCCTGGAAAAGTGCTGCTATAGACCTTAAACCTGTCTTTTGGTACACACATTAAAGAAGTGTTCATTTTCTATTGCTACGTAGCAAATTACCCCAAACTAAGCATCTTAACTAACACCCATTTATTGTCTTTTTTTTTTTAATAACACCGATAACTACTTGTCAGTATCATTTATTGAAGGGGGTCCTCATTTCTCTACAAATCTGTAGAGAAAACTTGATAAACTCTGTTACATTCATAGTCAATTTCTAGGCTCTATTTTCTGGTCTGTTTTTTCTATCCCCAGGTTAATGAATACCTGACTACTTTTATAATAAGGCTTTCGAGCTAGTAGAGCAAGACCTCTACTGCTTTTCTTTAAGAGAGTGTTACTTTTTTTTTTTTTTTTTTTGCCATTTGCACTTGCCCTTTCATATAATCCATTTAAGTTCTACAGAAACCTTATTGAATTTTGGTTGGGATGTCATTAAATCTACGTGTCAATTTGAGGAGAACTGACATCTTTACTATATATCAAATTATCCTGTCTCTGAAAACAGTATATCTCTCCATTTATTTGGATATTTTTTAGTGTCTTAGCTCAATTGGTAAAGAATCTGCCTGCAGTGCAGGATACCCTTGTTTGATTCCTGGGTCAGGATGATCCCCTGGAGAAGGGAGAGGCTACCCACTTCATCATTCTTGGGCTTCCCTTGTGGCTCAGCTAGTAAAGAATCCACCTGCAATGTGGGAGACCTGGGTTCCATCCCTGGGTTGGAGAGGTTCCCTTGGAGAAGGAAAAGGCTACCTACTCCAGTATTCTGGCTTGGAGAATTCCTTGGACTGTATAGTCCATGGGGTCACAAAGAGACATGACTGAGTGACTTTCACTAATGAAATTTTATAATTTTTTTTTACTGGATTGCATACATAATTTGCAACTTTCTAACTACAGTGTATTTTTGGTCAGTGTTGTAAATGGTATATTTTTAAGTTTAGAATTTCTAACTAAATTTTTGATAGTCTGTAAACATGCAGTTGTCTGTATATTGATCTTATATTTAGCAACATTGTTCTTATATATTGATCTTTTGCTTGCCAGTGTTTATCTTTAATAGCAATAATTGTCATTTGTAAGATTTGGGGGATTTTTCTATATAGCCAATCATGTTCTCTGGAAACTGTGACAGTTTTGTTACTTCCTTCTCAATTCTTTTTTACCTTCTTTCCTCTTTTTTTTTTCTTTTTTTTTTTTTTTTTGCTGTGTTGGCCAGGACCTACAGTGTAGTGTTGAATAGAACCAGTGATAGTGGACCTCCTTGTCTTCTTCATGTTTATAAATGGAATACTTCTAATATTTCACCATTAGGGATGACATCATAGGGTTTCGATCGGTGCCTTTTGTTAGGTTAATGAAATTCTCATCCATTCCATATTTGCTAAAAGCCTTGTTCATTTTATTTTTAAATATGAATGAGTATTGAATTTTGCCAAAAACTTTCTCTGTAACTGCTGAGGTGATATAGTTTTTTCCTGTAGTCTGATAATGTGGTAATTACATGGATATATTTTCTAATGTCAAACCAAACGGGTTTAGATAAGTGTTTGTGATGTATTTTGTTTTTTAAAAACGGTGGGAATTAGGCAACTACTGGCTTCATTACTCGCTTGGCTCCTTGGACCTTTGCTGGCTCTGAGGGTTTCTCTTTCTTTCTAGCTGGTTTACTGGTGTATTTAATGTACTTGTCCAGCCTTTTAGGAATATTTTTATAGCAGAAAGATTTTGGAGGTATCAGGTTCACCAAATTACCAAAACTAGAATTCCACTTCCTCATATTTTTAGTGTAAAAAGCTTCCGTTAATGTGAAATGTGATCACCTACCACCGTTTCAGTCATTTCTTCTTGTCTCTGTGCACAGTCATGAAAGCAGGGAAGTAGAATTGTGTGGTAGAAAGCCTCACAGAAGGGTCAGAAGGCACGAGTTGCAGAACCAGCAGCATCAGTTGCTGAAATCTTGACCAAGCCACTTACTGTCTCTGAATTTCCTTCAATCATCTGCTAAGTGGAAATAGGATTGAAGTGAGAATCGCACAAATTTATAAACATGAACACATTGTTGTAGAGAGTTTAGGGAGGAGAAAGTGTTGATTAAGTGTTGACTAAGCACAGAGGATTTTTTTAGGGTGAAGATTTCGTATGGTACTGTAATGGTGGATACGTAACACTATGCGTTTCTTTTTTTCCAGTTGTGATGCACATGGCTGGCAGGATCTTAGTTCCTCGACTAGGAACTGAACCTGTGCCCCCTGCAGTGGGAGTGTGGAGTCTTAACCAGTGGACTGCCAGGGAAGTCCCACACTATGCATTTAGTAAAACTCATATAGCTTAACAGTGGGCTTCCCTGGTAGCTCAGCAGTAAAGAATACACCTGCCATTGCAGGAGATGCAGGTTCGATCCCTGGGTTGGAAAGATCTCTTAGGGAAATGGCTACCCACTCCAGTGTTCTTGCCTGGAGAATTCCACGGACAGAGGAGCCTGGCAGGGTACAGTCCATAGGATCACAAAAAAGTCGGCTATGATTTAGCAATTAAACAGCAACAACAACATAGTTTTACAGCACAAAGAGTAAAATTTAATGTATGCAAAATTTTAAAAACAAGAGGAAGAGGGGGTTCCAGGATATAATGCAGACTGAGACAAAGGAGTCTAACTGTATCACAGAAGTATGCAGTGACATCACCGAAAGGGGTCAGGGAAAGGTGCTGACCTAAGTAACTTTGAGACTGTGAGACTAAAAGCAGTAGGAACTATACGTAAGTACTGTCCTCTAGTCGATAAAAGTTTCCTACCAATATGGGTTAATAGTTCTGAAACTACTTCACATGTGTACTGGAATTGAACAGTTAATAACTGTCTGGTGGATGATGGCAGCCAGATTTCTTACTGTTGGTGTGGGCGATTGTAGACAACCAAGAGTGGAAGGCTAGTATGATCAGGTGGTAATGGATTAGAGTTGGAGACATAAGTATAAACTCTAGTTTAGTTTAACTGTAGATACAGATGGATATATGTAGAAACATTTGTAGATAAAGATATTTGTATATGCATGGTGTGGTATACACACGTATATTTCCTTGCTTTGTCAGTTGAGAGGGCCTAGAAGTGAGGACAACCGAAGAGCAAAGAGCACACCCAGTGCCCAAATCATTCTCCAATAAAAGGGACAAACACTCTGTAGAGAAATGGCTGATTCTAGGACTGGATCAAGGAGTATACAGGAGTCTGCAATATCTTGTAGTGCCAGAAAGTTAGGAAGTGCTCATAAACACACTGATGAGAATGTGTCAAAAGGATACAGGAGGCAACTGAAAGAGGTTTTTAATGGCCACAGCAGGAAAGTTTGAACAATAGAATTAAATAATATTAGGTTATAACCCAAAGTTTAAAGTAAATATCTGTGAGTCCATACTGATATAAACAAGTGGTTGAATTAAATAAATGGGGAAGAAGAAACAAATCTGTGCAAAAAAATTTCCAAATAACTTAAGTAGACACTCCACCCTTAAGAAAGTGGGGCATAACTCTCTCCTCCTTAAAGGCTGGCTGTGCATAGTAACTTCCTGCCTAAGAGTATGGTATGGAAATTGGGGGAAGTAACTCTACAGTAGAAACCTGTCAGTCACTAACTCACCACTTTATCAAGGTTCACATCAGCAGTGGTAAGTCATGTTGATATCATGTGCCCTTGATATGATATGATAAGAATGATACTTTTTCCTCCATAAAGCTCATAACCTCAGTGTAATCATGAGGAAAAACATCTGATGATGTTTTTCTAAAGATAACTGGGAGGCATTCTAAAGATAACTGATCAATACTTCTCAAAACTGTCAAGGTTTTCAAAAACAAAGGAAGTGTGAGAAACTTTTAGAGCCAAAGAGGAGCCTACGGAGGCCTGATGACAAAGTGTCATGTAGTGTTGTGGATGGTAACGTGGAAGAGAAAAATGATGTTAGGGTGGAATGAAGGAAATCTGAATACGTTATGAACTTAAGTTCATAATTATGAATTAACATTGACTTGTTAATGGTAACAAATACACTATACTAAAGTAAGATTTTAATAATAGGGGAAACTCGGAGAAGGCAATGGCACCCCACTCCAGTACTCCTGCCTGGAAAATCCATGGACTGAAGAGCCTGGTAGGCTGCAGTCCATAGGGTCACTGAGAGTTGGACACGACTGAGCGACTTCACTTTCACTTTTCGCTTTCATGCATTGGAGAAGGAAATGGCAACCCACTCCAGTGTTCTTGTCTGGAGACTCCCAGGGATGGGGGAGCCCGGTGGGCTGCCGTCTGTGGGGTCGAACAGAATCAGACATGACTGACGTGACTTAGCAGCAGCATATCAGCTATATGGGAATTCTTTGTACTGTCTGCAACGTTTCTATAAATTGAGAACCATTCTAAAATTGAAAGTTTACTTTTAAAATGCAACAAGACTATGGTAGATACCACTGAATAGAGGCAACATTGCTTTAGTGGTTAAGAAGATGAGCTCAGGAACCAGTCTGCCTGGGTTCAGATCTCAGTCTCACTACTCATTAACTATGTGAACCTGGATTACTTAATCTCTGTGTGCCTCAATTTACTTACCTGTTAGATTCTTCAGAGGACTAAATGAGTTAATGTATGTAAAGCACTTAGAGTAATGCCATACACAGTCAGCCCTATATAATTGTTTGAGTATATTTATTAATGTCATTACTTCTTTACTTTTCAGTTTGGGGAATTCCTGATTATAGCTGAATTTCACTGACTATCCATCAGCATGCTGAGTTTTAGCTTGGCATTCTGACAAAACAGTATTCATAGTTTTTTTTTGTAAGGGGGAAATCATCAAGATGGTAAGATTCCTTATTAAAATATCCATTTCCCTTGTTAAACTGGGGTTCTTTACAAAGCACTGCCCACAGCACAAACCCCTTAGATTTAGGCTTTGGCACCTAAAATTTTGGTAACATTTGAAACAGAATGGAATGAATGTATTATAGAAACATGTTTTTAGGCCTTTTACTTCTCTGCCTAGAATACATACCAGCTCTTTAGAAAACTCCTTGTAGATCAGCAGTTCAGGTAGAATAGAGTTTTGAGGAGAACATAGAATTTGGAATCAGACCAACTTGGAGTGTGAGTTCTTGTAGCTGTGTGATCAAGGCAGTTCATTAATCCCTCTGAGCCTCTGGTTCCATCTGTAAAACAGTGATAGCAGGAATGCGTCCTGCCTTCCTCCCTAGCTTATAGAATTGTTTTAAGGATTAGGTGTGAAAATGAATGTGAGAGCTTCTGTAAGTTGTAAAACCTGTACAGATATTATTTGTTATAATAATCTCAGGTTTTCAACTAGAGTTCAACTCTAATGGAGCTTGATTGTCATAGTGTTGGCGGTCATCTACATACCTTTACTTACTTATTATGTAATAAACTGAAATCATTTGATTTTAAAATGCTATTTAGATGGTATATTTTCTCACAGGACTTTAGTTTTCATGATGTTTTTCTTTGGTCTAACAAAGGAAGCATTATTTTGATCTGGAGTTGTCTCTTTAAGCTGGCAGTTTGAGGAAATGATTTCCAAACTCTTTACTGAAATTGGCTATATAGAGAACCCAAAAGTGTGTCCCTGTGATTTAGGAAGTTGTCTCCTACAGATAGAGACCCTCTCATCCTGATGTGGAGCTGACCAGCAGAGGGTGCACGAGCTTTCCCAGAAGCTAGGCTGGGCAGACCTGACTGGAGCCATCTGTGTGATGATTAACAAGTACTATAAATGAAAAGATTCTAGCACATCAGAAACAGTTACTGAATGGAAAGAGACAGCAGCCATAATGTCACATAGCAATGTAGGAAGTACCTGCCCTAGTTGGTGAATATGAAGTTTCTGGATAATTTGAATTTGACATTATAAGATGAGTTATTTGTCTGATTGGCACCTCCTCCTGCTACTATTTGTCATTTCAAAACTTCTTTCTCTTTCCAGGTTCTTTGCCTCACCTTCTCAGCATCTGTAATTATCTGCCTCACCTGGTCTAACAAGTTAGGGTTTTTAAAAGTAACCTTTCCCTGGACTTCTTTGACCCTAAGGTATTTGGGTCCTGAATCCAGTCAGCTACAGCATCCTGTCAGGGTCCTTCTGAGCAAATTCTTACAGACTCCGTGGCATCTTTTTCTCCTCCATGGAAATGGGTAACCATCAGAAAATTTGTTAACTTTTTAGTGTTACTTCACTGCCCGTATCATCTTTTCTCCTCTTCCTTCCCAAGTGGGGATAGTACATAGAATGTATATACTTGAATGTGAAAGTGAAAGTTGCTCAGTTGTGTATGACTTTTGGCAACCCCATGGACTGTTTAGTCCATAGAATTCTCCAAGCCAGAATAATGGAGTGGGTAGCCTTTCCCTTCTTCTGGGGATCTTCCCAACCCAGGGATCGAACCCAGATCTCCTGCATTGCAGGCAGATTCTTCACCAGCTGAGTCCAAGAATAATGGAATGGGTAGCCTATCCCTTCTCCAGGGGATCGTCCCAACCCAGGGATTGAACCCAGGTCTGCTGCTTTACAGGCGGATTCTTTACCAACTGAGCTACAAGGGAAGCCCATGTACATACTTAATGGTTTAAAAAAATTTTTTTATTCTGATTATAAAAGTACTTTGAGTTTTCTTGAATATTTAGAGACATCAGGAATATGTAAGAATATCCTTGAGCATTTCAATCAGAGGGAACTCCCGTAAACTCTTCCAGACTTTTTCTGTGCATATATATGTGTATATATTGGTGTATATATATACACACACACACACATTGATTAACATATATATAAATTTTTTAAAGAGATTATACCATAGGTATTCTTTTGTACCTTTTACAGTTCGGTTCAGTTCAGTCGCTCAGTCATGTCCAGCTCTTTGCGACACCATCAATCACAGCACGCCAGGCCTCCCTGTCCATCATCAACTCCCGGAGTTCACTCAGACTCACGTCCATCGAGTCAGTGATGCCATCCAGCCATCTCATCCTCTGTCATCCCCTTCTTCTCCTGCTCCCAATCCCTCCCAGCATCACAGTCTTTTCCAATGAGTCACTTCTTTGTATGAGGTGGCCCAAGTACTGGAGCTTCAGCTTTAGCATCATTCCTTCCTGAGAAATCCCAGGGCTGATCTCCTTCACAATGGACTGGTTGGATCTCCTTGCAGTCCAAGGGACTCTCAAGAGTCTTCTCCAATACCACAGTTCAAAAGCATCAATTCTTCAGTGCTCAACTTTCTTCACAGTCTAACTCTCACATCCATACATGAGCACAGGAAAAATTATAGGCTTGACTAGACGGATCGTAGTCGGCAAAGTAATATCCCTGCTTTTGAATATGCTATCTAGGTTGGTCATAACTTTTCTTGAAAGGAGTAAGTGTCTTTTAATTTCATGGCTGCAGTCACCATCCGCAGTGATTTTGGAGCCCCCCAAAATAAAGTCTGACACTGTTTCCACTGTTTCCCCATCTATTTCCCATGAAGTGATGGGACCAGATGCCATGATATTCGTTTTCTGAATGTTGAGCTTTAAGCCAACTTTTTTCACTCTGTTTCACTTTCATCAAGAGGCTTTTTAGCTCNAAAGGAGTAAGTGTCTTTTAATTTCATGGCTGCAGTCACCATCCGCAGTGATTTTGGAGCCCCCCAAAATAAAGTCTGACACTGTTTCCACTGTTTCCCCATCTATTTCCCATGAAGTGATGGGACCAGATGCCATGATATTCGTTTTCTGAATGTTGAGCTTTAAGCCAACTTTTTTCACTCTGTTTCACTTTCATCAAGAGGCTTTTTAGCTCCTCTTCACCATAAGGCTTTTTAGCTCCTCCTCTGCCATAAGGGTGGTGTCATCTGCATATCTAAGGTTATTGCTATTTCTCCTGCCAATCTTGATTCCAGCTTGTGTTTCTTCCAACCCAGCGTTTCTCATGATGTACTCTGCATAGACATTAAATAAGCAGGGTGACAATATACAGCCTTGACANGGGCATGGCTTAGTTTCATTGAGTTAGACAAGGCTGTGGTCCTAGTGTGATTATACCATAGGTACTCTTTTGTACTTTTTTAGCCCTAAAGACTGATGCTGGGAGGGATTGAGGGCAGGAGAATAAGGGGATGACAGAGGATGAGATGGCTGGATGGCATCACTGACTCGATGGATGCGAGTCAGAGTGAAGTCTGGGAGTTGGTGATGGACAGGGAGGCCTGGTGTGCTGCGATTCATAGGGTCGCAAAGAGTCGGATACGACTGAGCGACTGAACTGAACTGAACTGAATAAGTCATGTACTTATTTCTATATCAACAAATGTAGGTTTTTACCAAAATTTTAAGTAACTGCATAGCCCTCTAAAGATGAGTATTTGGATTGTTTGCAACTTTGCAGTATAATGCTGTGATAAATCCTTAATATATTCTTCTGATGATATTCTTAAGATATATTTCTAGAAATAGTGTCTATCAGATGTCTTATTTAAAAATGTTCGTGTTGCCACAGTTCCCTCAGGAAAGGTCTCTTGGTGCAGTCTCCCTGACAATGTTTGAGGATGCTTTTTATTGCACACTACTGATCACAACATTTCACCTTTTCCAGAATGATAGTGAATAACACATTGTACCATTTTTAAAAAATTGGTGGAATTTCCACTCTCCACATAACTCCCAGAAAGTTAATCTAAGGCTGTAGTTCTCAAGTTTTTTGGTCACAGACCCTTTGACACTCTGAAAAATTATAGAAGACCTCCAAGAGCTTTTGTTTATGTGGATCATGGTTATCATTATGTACTGTATTAGAAATTAAACCTAAGAAAAATGTAAATATTTAAGTCATTTTTAAATAGCAATAATAAGCCTGTTACATATTAGCATGAATACCCTTTTAATTAAAAGTACCTATATTTTTCAAAAGAAAAAAATTAGAAGAGTAGCATGGTTTTATATTTTTGTAAATATTAACATATCGCTTAAAAGAAGATGATTAGATTCTTATATTTGCTTTTGTATTAAGTCTGTTATGATATGTTGTTCTGGTTGATATATATGAAGAAAATATGATCTCACACAGATCTATAATTTTCTAGTTAAGAAAGGAGTGTTTGAATAGTCTATTCAGATAAGTGTGAAGAATCTCCCTTGACCCTATACTGATCCCAGTAAGTGGTAGTCTCTTAAATATTAATTGCAATATAATATTTGAAGTCATACCCATGCATTTTTTTTAATATGCTGTTAGATTAAAATCCATGGTCTACCTTGCACTTTGGATCCTTTACCCATGCATGTTTTTGTGACATTATATGTTGGCCATCTGGAAAACACTGGTTCACTGAGTTGTGCAGGTCTTCCAAATGTTGACAGGTTTCATTATACAATATCAAAAATACTTTATTCTCATAAGAACAGTGTTTAAGTGTCAGTAAGCTCTTAAGCTCACAGTGGTGGACATAGGGTTTACAAAATCTAATTTTTGCTTGAAAGTTTGAATTTTATCAATGGCAACAAATGCTGTCCATTGTTTTCTTGACAGGCTTACTTTGTTTCTGAGAGAATGCCAAAGTAAAAATGGTGTTCCACGAAAACAGTCTTTATTGCTTCATCAAGGATACGCTTAAGTAAAATTGGCCTTCTGGTTTTTTTTCTTCACATGTATGGTTCGTGAAGAAGGCACGACCTCCCCTAAAGTTTGGTGCTATTCCCTTGATTCTGACCAAGGTACTAGCAGTTTTATCTACCATTGCCTATATACCATTATTGCAAATGTCACCACAGTAAAAAATGCAAATAACATGTTGATGGTATTATGAAAATATTTCTGACTTTTTGCAGACCCCCTTAAAGTGTCTTGGGAGCCACTAGGGATCTGAGGACCACATTCTGAGAACCTCTGGTCTAAGATACTAGTCATAGGAACTCTTTTTCTTACTAGAGGCTGGTTTAGAAATAGTCTGTGATCCAATTCTGGCCAGTGAAATCTGAGAGCAAGTCTGTCAAAGAGCTTGTGAAAGAGTTTCTTCATTGCTAAAGAGAGACATAAGAAAGAGATGGTCCTTTTCTTCCTGTGGATATTGCCATGCCAGTGTGAGATCTGGAACCACTGCAACTATTTTGTAATTGACAAAGCCAACCATCCTTAAAATGAAGGTGATGCTGTTTAGAGCAAGATGGAGAAATGACGTGAACTTGGGTCCTTGATGATATTATAGAACTGAAGCCATACCTAGAACTTGCCCAACCTCTGGAGTTACAGTTAAGAGAAAGAATATTCTTTTATTATTTGAGTCAGTTTGAATAGTGTCTTCTGTTAAATGCAGTCAAAAGCATCCCCAGAAGGTATTAATATTTATTAGTGATGAACATTTTTAAGTGTCAAAAATTAACATTTTTAGTGGCCATTTGCATTTCTTTTGTGAATGCTTATTGATGGTATTAGCACATTTTCTACAGAGGTCATTTTTAATTATTTTCTAAACATTCCTTACATATTAATCATATTAACACATTATAACATTTTGTATTTATATCCACAAATATCTTGCATAGTATGTCATTCTTATAAGCAATCAATTAATCTTTTTTTCTTTTACACTTTATGTTGGCTTTGGTATCATGTTTAAAAGATTGTTTTCTACCCCACTTTTTAGTAAGTATTCACATATATTTTTTCTAGATCTATTAAAAAGTATTTTTACATTGAAAACTTTAATTCATCTGTAATTGATTTTGGTATTAGATGGAGTAAGGATAAAACTTTATTTTTTCTAAATGTGTGGGTGTGTGTGTGTTAGTCACTCAGTTGTGTCTGACTTTTTGTGATCCCATGGACTGTGGCCCACCAGTCTCCTCTGTCCATGGGGTTTCCCAGGCAGGGATACTGAAGTAGGTAGCCATTTGCTTCTCCAAAGGATCTTCCTGGTTCAGTCCCTTAGTCTCCTGAATTGCAAGCAGGTTCTTTACCATCTGAGTCACCAGGGAAGCCCAGGTAGCCCCTTTTCTTAATGTACTTTTTCGAATAGTCCAACCTTAACCTACTGATTTGAAATACTAGCTTTATTAGAAATGGAATTCTTGTATATAGGGAGATGGAAGCCTGGCATTCTGCAGTCCATGGAGTCTCAGAGTCAGACGTGACTTGGCAACTGAACAACAAATTCTGACTAGTTTTGGGGCTTTCTGTTCTCTTCCGGCGCTTTGACTGTGTATCCTGGCACTATAGACATGGCCAGGACATTTTGCTTTGTAGAGTTTTGTAATGTCTGAAAGGACAAGGACTCCTCCCATCCTCCCTAACCCTACCCCACTACAGTCAACAACACTCATTTTCCCTCCAGTATTTTCCTGATTCTTCCTATATATCTGTTCTTCCAGATGAACTTTAAATTATTTGTTCAGGCTCCCCAAATGCTTTTGAAACTTTGATTGGAATTACTTTAATTTTGACCAGAATTTACATTTTTCACAGTATTGAGTATTCAGTTCCAAAAGCCCACTGTCTTCCTTTTAATTATCTTCCATGCCCCTCTCTAGAGTTTTATAGCTTTCTTCTTATCAGTCCGGTACATTTCTGGATAAATGTGTTCCTAGATATTTCATATTTTTGTTATAATTGGAAGAAGGCTCTTTTCTCCTGTATATTTTGTTTTGATTATCAGTTTTAAAAAACCCTTATATCTAGCTCAATATTTCCAGATAGTTTTGGCTTCTCAAAACAGAGTAAACAGAAAGGACACTATAATTTGTGGTAGTATAGTGTGGACTATGTGATTTATGAGGTATGACTGTTGAAGACTGTTTAAGGGAACAGAACATCCCAGAAACTATACGCTAATGAATATGATCCTTCCAAGCTGGTTATGTTGGAAATCTATACATTTATGACAAGAACAATTTACTCTAAAGACAACAAAGGATATATATTCTTTAAAAAAAATTACCACCATTGAAAATATGAAAAAGAATTAATTAACTTGCTATGAGGACATTATCTGAAAATAATGTTTTCAAAGATATTTTTACTGTTATTGGAATAAATAGTAATCTCTTAACATGATTTATTTGAAAGGACAACTTTTATTTTGATGTAGAGTTGTAATTTTTAGTTAAGCAACATAACTTTGTAGATATGCCTTATGTTATCAGGTGTCAAAGAGATGGTTGACAGGTTTTATGTGTTTGCTATTGTTGTTGTTGTAAAAGAATCATTTAATCAGTTTTTCTGTATTAAATAAGATTCAGTTGCCCCAGGCATTAGGATTGGCAATGTTTCAGCTGTTTGGGGAAATGGAATTTGGAATTTGCCAGTTTTCTAAGATCATTTAAAATAAATTTCTTTTCATCTACATTATGGATTTCGAAAGCATGTGTAGTCTAACCTGGTATCTTAATCATCAATTAAAATGCTCCTGTAGAAAAGGTGATTCTGAGCTCATAACAACTGACTTGTAGATGGTCTTAGAAATAAGACCTTTTGTATATTGAAGATTACTGAGGTTTCTCTACATGCTGTGGTCCTTGAAAGTTAAGACTATAATTAACATTCTCAATTATTCTTAAGCAGCTTGCTGTGGCATTATTATTCATGGGCTATTGTTTTAATCATTCTTAAATGTATTTTTTTTTTTTTTGGCTGGACCTGCTGGCAAGTGGGATCTTACTTCCCTGACCAGGGATCAAACCCACACCCCCTGCATTGACAGCGTGGAATCTTAATCATTGACCTGCCAATATAGGAAGTCCCTGTATTGATGTTTTAGTTTATATATAATTTCTTGGAATAAGTTTATTATATGTTAAGTAAAGAATACTTGTATTCTTTTTTCCCTTTGGGTGGGTGAAGAGTCTGGCTCTAGGTTGGAATTGGATGTGTGATCTTTCAGACCTGACTGTAAGCAATTATAAATCTTTTCCTGCAAGGCCTCATTGAAAGAATTGGTACATATCAGTGTGCACACCAGAATCAGTACACAACCAGTGCATTGCCATTTTCTGGAGGGATTTCAGTCAAGACCCCCTTCCCTCTGTCCCTCCTGTGTGTGGCCATTGTCTTACGTACATCTGCATTCTGATACAGTTGATTCATATATGGGGACTCACAAAATGGATGTTGCTTCAGTGGCCTAGTTAAGGTCACGTTTCTAAACCTTAGTCAGTCTACACTTATGGGAAACACCTGTTAAGGAAACCTAACATACTCCAATCACAATGCTCCAACCTAATTTTAGCTTGCCGACAAAGGTCCCTAGAGTCAAAGCTATGGTTTTTCCAGTGGTCATGTATGGATGTGAGAGCTGGACTATAAAGAAAGCTGAAAGCCAGGGAATTGATGCTTTTGAACCATGGTGTTGAAGAAGACTCTTGAGAGTCCCTTGGACGGCACAGAGATCAAACCAGTCAATCCTAAAGGAAATCACTCCTGAATATTCTTTGGAAGGACTGATGCGGAAGCTGAATACTTTGGCCACCTGATTCAAAGAACGGATTCATTGGAAAAGACCCTGATGCTGGGCAAGATTGAAGGCAGGAGGAGAAGCGGACGACAGAGGTTGAGATGGTTGGATGGCATCACCAACTCAAAGGACGAGTTTAAGCAAACTCCAGGAGTTGGTGATGGACACGGAAGCCTGATGTGCTGCAGTCCATGGGGTTGCAAAGAGTTGGACACGGCTGAGTGAACTGAACTGAACTGAATTGAATTTTAGCTAGCTTGCTGTACACTAGAAAACAAGACCTGCTAGCCTTATAACAAAATCCCTGACCTCCTAGGCAATCATGCCCTGTTTTCATATTGCCTCTTCTAATGTACTATAAAACCAGCTCTTGTCCAGAACAACTTAGGAAGAATGCTCCACTGCTTGTGAGACACTCTACCCCCCAATCCATGTATGATTTTCCCTTGAAAAAAGACATCAATCTAATTACTGAATTGTTTTAGTTTTTTTCATTTGACAGTTCCTAGACCAGATGCCTGCATTCAGAGGACTCCTTAGTGGGAGCCTCAGAGGAGACACTTTGGCCCTTTGCCTCTTCCTGACTCACCCCTTCACTGTTCATGGGCCCACAAAAAGGCATTAGTCTGTTTTTCAGGGGACCTAGGCGGTGAGACAGTTTGCCCCATCATGTTGCATCCACTTGATCCTTCCCTAGTGCCATTCCACTAGGAGAATGGAACACTGGGAAGGAAGCTAGGGCCTCTTTTTCCTCTTGCTTGCATTGTTACAGTAAGTAAGAGGCTTGATTGTTACTTTCAGTTTGTCTTTTTGTCCTAATGGATCACCTCAATACCTTGACTGCTTCACAGTGGGTCCTGGGAATGGTGTTCCTAATTCGTTGTTATTTTTTCTTTCCTTTTCAAGCTTTAATGGTTGCCCTTTAGAAATGGAATTCACTGAATAGTGATTTGACTTAACATTTGTGAAACACAGTGTAGTTTTTACTGTTCTTTGTATAAACTTTGTGACTTAGGAATTGTCCCCATCTTACAAATGAGCCTTAGGCAAAGTATGTGACTTTCCCCAAAATCATAATTAATGGATTGGCTGGACCATGATTTAAACTTGAGGCTTATTCTTTTCTCAGTTCAGCACTTTCTACTCTACTACCCCACTTCACTAGTAAATTAGTCTGTTACTTTCTTGGGAGGTTGGGGATACTTTAGGGCTGAATAATAAGCATAGTGGAAGACTTGACCCTATAGTATTCATAAAGCTGTTTGGAGATTGTAAGAAGAGCCAGACTAATGGTAGCAACAGTAATGTCAACTATTGAGCACTCACCATGCACCCAGCAGTGTGCTGCCTATATGCTGGATACATCACTGCCTGTATTGTTACTTAGTTGCTAAATCATGTGCAATTCTTTCCCAATCCCATGGACTGTAGCCTGCCAGGCTCCTCTGTCCATGGGATTTCCCAGACAAGAATATGGGAATGGGTTGCCATTTACTTTTCCAGTTGATTAACCTTCTCATATTTTGCAGTAAACTTATTAGTCACATGTTATTGAGGAAATTGAGATTACCAAAATTAAGTATCATGTCAGAGGTTATGTGGTAGTAAGTGGCATAGCCTGGATTCAGCTTAATCCAAACCCTTTTACTCATCATCTGAAATTGTTTTCAAAGGAGAATTGAGGTGATTCTGCCCAACTTGGAGCATTTCTGCTGTTAAGGAGAAGTGGGAGAAGAATTTTCTGGAACAGAATCTTCTAATACTGTATTACTCAATGCTGAAAAATATATAAACCTCCATTTAAAGGAAAAATATTCTCCCTAAGTTGAGGTCTTGCATAAATCTGGATATAAATTCCTTGTGCAGAGCTCAACTATAAAGTCAAAATAAGCACAGATACAACCACAAAGCCAATAAAATTCAAATTAGCAACATTTTAATGTGCCTGCTGATGTTTTACAGAACTAAACTGCAGCTCTCATTATAAACAAGGTACTGACCGCCACCACATAGGCTCTTTTGACTTCAGCCAGTCTGTACTGTGTGTGCTGTGTGTCTTCTTAATTCCCTCACCACTTGTCTCAATTCCGAATACTGCAGAATCTTTTTACAGTGTGCTGTGTACTCAGATGCATCATTTCCATCTGTGTTGCTTTTTGCAAACAAGATCATAAATGCACATACAGGCCCTGAAATCAAGTAGCTTTTACACATTTGCTCGTATTGATTTTATTTTTGGGTTATCATAATATATAATTTGAAAAATTGTCATAGCATCTTAGATGTGTCTAGTGGGGATTGATCCTGAGGAGCAAAGGATGAAGATTTGTTATAATGACCTGCTAAATATTAAAATGAGGTAGTGGATGGGAGTCTGTATTTCAGCTTTTTGTCCATGTTAGATTTTTTTTTTTCCTTAGGTATTCATGACCTTGTGGTTCTCCCACACTATGAGAGTCTCTCATTCAAAGCAAGACTTCCATCTCCTCGTTACAGTGTTACTGTTTTTGTTAATAGGTGAGACTGGCTAACAAACTCAGAAGGCCTAATTACTAACCAGGACCTTCTGTCTGTCTGTGCTTCCCCTTGTTTCCTGTTCTACCCAGACTTCAGCCACATCAGGTCCATCAGCCTTCCCCTACCCCTAGTCCTTCTTCCTCTCTCCTCTTTATTTTTAAATTTCCATTCATTTTGGACTTACTTTATGGCCCTCAGTTATAGTCTTCCTCAATTCCACACCCTAAATCACCACTGCTTTCTGTACTACCAGCTTAGACAGGCCATAATATAGGTAAAACTGAATATTTTCCCTCAGATCACCTGGTGGTAGAGGAAATCACACAACTGCTCTATTATTTCGGTTGCTTTTGGTTGGAGATAACAGAAAATTCACAGTGGCCTAAACAATTAAGGGAATATATCGGGTCAATAACTGAAAAAGCAAGATGTGGGACTGGCTTCAAGTGAAACTTACTCTAACAGTGGAACCTAACTTCTTTCACTTTTCCCAGTTTTCCTTCTTCAGAGTTGGCTTCATCCTAAATTTGTACCATGCCATCATCATTAGGCCACATAGCTTCAAGATAGCTTTTGTTATCTACTGAATTGTGTCCCCTCCCCGTAAATTCAGATGTTGAAGATCCACACCTGCCATGTGACTCTATTTGGAGATAGGGCCTTTACAGAGAAAATAAAAGTTGAGGTCATAAGGGTAGAGCCCTAATCCAGTAGAACCATGTCCTTGTAAGAAGAGTTGAGATATCCAAGATCTCTCCACAAGCATGCAAGATGGAAGGCCATGTAAGGACACAGCAAGAAAACAGCAAGACACGGGACCTCACCAGAAATCAACCCTGATGCCACCTTGATCTTGGACTTCTGGCTTCTAGAACTGTGAGAAAGTGAATTTTTATTGTTTAAACCAATCAGTCTGGTATTTTGACTATGCCAAAGCCTTTGATTGTGTGGATCACAATAAACTGTGGAAAGTTCTGAAAGATGGGAATACCAGACCACCTGACCTGGGTCCTGAGAAATCTGTATGCAGGTCAGGAAGCAACAGTTAGAACTGGACATGGAACAACAGACTGGTTCNGATGGCTGGATGGCATCACTGACTCGATGGGCGTGAGTCTGAGTGAGCTCCGGGAGTTGGTGATGGACAGGGAGACCTGGCGTGCTGCGATTCATGGGGTCGCAAAGAGTCGGACATGACTGAGTGACTGAACTGAACTGAGCTGACTAATACAGCTTTCAAGAGCTCCAGAGCTTCATGCTTCCTCTATGTATCAGGTATGAGAAATCATCTTTGTCCCGAAAGCTCTAGAACTAGACCTAAAAGATACACTTGTTGGCCAGACTTAGTCTCATGCTGACCTCTGAACCATCCTCAATGCCCACAAGTTTGGAATGTACTGATTGGCTTAGTGTAGGTTGTGCAGTCCATCTCTGGCTTCGATAGGTCCACTGTGGCTTCTCTGCAAATTCATAGATCCCAAGTCCATGAGCTCTTGCCAATTCCATGAGCTCTTGCCAGGTCCATGAGCTCTTGCCAAGTCCATGAGCTCTTGAAATTGGGGAGTGAGTACTCAGGAGGCAGACAATAAATCATCATAATTTGAGCTGAGACTTCATATGGCCCAGTTATATTGCTGACATTCCTTTACTCAGGTGTTGTTAGTTTCCTTTCTCTCTCTCTCTTTTTTTTTTTCCTGTTCCTTCTTTTCTCAAGTCCCATACCTTGTAGCCTCTTACTTCACAGAGAAGACAGCTTTGGGAAAGGGCTCTCTTAACAATCTGCCCTTCCATTACAAACACACCTGTTCTCACTCATCAGAAGATGAGAATGTGCTTGACATCTTACATGGGTAGCTTGTTTTCTGTGTACTTCCTTTTTCTGCCTCCCCCTTATTGAACTTGTTTGTTAGCAATTCATCTCTTTCCAGTATCTTCCAGTCTGTTTCATTTCAAACATTGGATTATTTTTCTCTCATCCTACTAAGATACTTGGGATTCTTTGTGTCTTAACAGATATTCTTCTCTCTGCCTCCATTGTTTATTCAGGTTTTTTAAAACTTTTACCTAATATCCTTCTTTGTCATAGGATCCCATCAAAGATACATTACATTTAGGCATCATGTCTCTTCAGACACCTTGTGGCTCTGGCAGTTTCTCAGATTCAACTTGTTTTCGATGACCTTGACAGCTTGGGGCAATATGGTCAAGTATTTGGTACAGTGTTCCTCAATTGGGCTTTGTCTGATGTTTTTCTCAGTTTAGATTGGAGGCAAAGTGCTGTTCTCATCATATGATGTGAAGAATGTGTGTGTGCTAAGTCGCTTCAGTCATGTCTGACTCTTTGAGACGCTGTGGCCTATAGCCTGCCAGGCTCCTTCCTCTGCCCATGGCATTCTCCAGGCAAGAATACTGGAGTGGGTTGTCATGTCTTTTCCCAGGGGATCTTCCCAACCCAGGGATCAAACTTCTGCATTGGCAGGCAGGTTCTTTCCCACTAGTGCCACCTGGTACACCCCATATAAAGAACATATACTATCAACCTAACTTATTGTTGATGTTAACTTTGATCACCTCACTGAGGTCATGGTTGTCAAGTTTCTCCACTGCAGAGTTACTCCCCCACATTCCACACTGTGCTCTTNCATTGGCAGGCAGGTTCTTTCCCACTAGTGCCACCTGGTACACCCCATATAAAGAACATATACTATCAACCTAACTTATTGTTGATGTTAACTTTGATCACCTCACTGAGGTCATGGTTGTCAAGTTTCTCCACTGCAGAGTTACTCCCCCACATTCCACACTGTGCTCTTTTCAGTTCAGTTCAGTTCAATCGCTCAGTCGTGTCCGACTCTTTGCGACCCCATGAATCGCAGCACGCCAGGCCTCCCTGTCCATCACCAGCTCCCGGAGTTCACTCAGACTCACATCCATCGAGTCAGTGATGCCATCCAGCCATCTCATCCTCGGTCGTCCCCTTCTCCTTCTGCCCCCAATCCCTTTGCCCCCCATCAGAGTCTTTTTCAATGAGTCAGCTCTTCCCATGAGGTGGCCAAAGTACTGCAGTTTAAGCTTTAGCATCATTCCTTCCAAAGAAATTAGAGGAGGTAACTATGCATAGCTCACATTTAAGGAATGAGGAGTTAGATTCCACCTCCTTGAGAGTGGAGTGTCTACATCAATGATTTTGAAAGTCTTGGAAGGTTTGTCTCTTATTCCCCATTTACTTATTCATTTATTCAACCATTTCTATCAATATGAACACATGGATATTTATTTTATGCTTTTGGTTATAAGCCAAAATTATTTCGTTGCTCAAAGTATTTCAGCTTTGGCCATTGGGAGCACCTTCAAGTGGCTTATGTGTCCCTTTGACATATCCTTTTTGTTGTGGGTTGTTTTTTTGTTTGTGTTTGAGCACTTCCTTACTTTCTGGCATCATGCTACAGGCTCATTTTATATATTCTCTGCCCCAATCCTAGCATCAGCTATTTTCTCCAAGGAGCCCTGATTCCTTTTATTAGAGAATGAATGATATTAGAAACCAAGATCTGGGTCCCTGGTGTGCTTGTTGCTTCAGAACTAGCAGAATAAGGAAATATATGTGCTAACCCATGTTATACACAAATCTCCAAATAGTTCTGTATGTAACATCTGTATATGAATTCACACTGATGACTCCCAATTCTAATTCATCACCATGTGAGTTATTCTAGTTTTCTCCCCTCACTTATCTGTAACCTTTCACTCCTGGTAAGAAACCTGGTTCCTACCATCTATTTCTTAATAGTTCAATTCCAGTATATTTGTATTGTAGCTTCTTCATACTGCCCTTAGTGTAACAAATTCAACTCATTTCCAGACTGACTTAGCATCTTTTTTCAAATTATTTTGATTCCCTGAATATGTAACACTGTTGCAGGAAGGGGGAGCCCTTCCAGGGCCCAAAACTGGGCTCTTGTCTAACACTCGGAAATGAATTGTCCCAGGAGACACATGTGCTGACAAAGCAAGAGATTTTATTGGGAAAGGGCACCCGGGTGGAGAGCAGTAGGGTAAGGGAACCCTACCACTCTGCCGCGTGGCTCGCAGTCTCAGATTTTATGGTGATGGGATTAGTTTCTAGGTTGTCTTTGGCCAATTGCTCTAATTCAGAGTCTTTCCTGGTGGCACATGCATTGCTCAGCCATGATGGATGCTAGCGAGAAGGATTCTGGGAAGTGGACGGACACGCGGTGTCTCCTTTCGACCTTTCCCGAACTCTTCCTGTTGGTGGTGGCTTATTAGTTCCATATTCCTTATCAGGATCCCCTGTCATAAAACAACTCATGCAGATAGTTTCTATGGTGCCTGGCCAGGGTGGGCAGTTTCAATCAGTGTGCTTCCCCTAACAATACCACACATTTTCACACTTCTTTGTCTTTATTTCTGCTAGTCCCTCTGTCTGAGGTGCCCTGGCTTTTATCCGTTTCTCCTTGGAATGTTGCCACTCACTCTTCTAGACCCAGTACACATGTTGACTTCACCAAGGCAGGAACCAAGTGGACTTGTCCCTGGATTTCTGATGGATCCAGTAATGGAGGTTATGCTTAGCTCCTCTTGGGTGATAATTACAGAAAACCTAATAGTGGCTAAAATATATAAGGATTTATTTTTCTCATCTAGTAGGAAATTCAGAGGAAAGTCATAACTATCATTGGTTTCCCTGTTCAGTGATACTATCAAGAACTAGGCCTTTTCTCTCCCCTATATACAGCATCACTTTCTTTTCAGGAAAAAGGCAGAGTTGAGGGTGCCAGCAAGCTATCCTTCAACTCCTTTCTCTTCTGTATGGAAGCAGAGTTTTGCCATTTAACAGATTTCTGTCATCTAGAACAAAACTGCAAGAGAAGATGAGACGGTGAATTTTAGAAAGGCTAATCTTTTCAGTAAGAACAAGATGTAGGAATTAAGCTCCAGGTAATCACAAGGCTACAAGGAAATCAGGGATCTGTTTCCTGTTGGATAAAAGGCCTGAGGGTAGAAGACGACCAGGCTGAGAAGACTCTTGAAAACAAAAGGAGAAAAGGGGGTGATCCCAGTGGGAGCAACATCTAACTTTAATTGGTGGAAAGCGCAAGTGCACCTGATGAGGAATCTAACGTACTCTGTCCACCCACTCTATAGCATTCTGTATTGCTCCCTGGAAACTTTCAGCTTTTCTGTTTTCATGTAGAAGTTGTATCACTCTTGTGAATTTTACTTTCCTTTCTCTGGCCCCTTTTCTGACTGTGTCATGCCTCCTGTGATGTGACAGTCAAAATTTTACCTGATAGATCCTGGTGCATTTTGCCTTGATTTTTTGCAAGTTATAACTAATTATAGTTCTTTAAAGTAGAGTTTACACAGTGCTATAATCTCTGCCTACCTAAACCCCACATTCCTTTGAAATTATGGAAATACATTCATTTAGGTGCTTTTTATTCACTATTACATTTCAGATTTTTTTTTTTATGGATAACATTCACTTATGACTTGAATTCTTTATAATACTCCATTTTGTGCCAGGACAGCCTTATTGATACATTAGTCCAAACATGACTGGGTAAATCTTGCCTACAGGTATAAGCATCTCCCGCTATCTAGTGTACTTAGGGTTAGAGACATTTGCAATGAATCAGAAAGGAGAAGCTTCATTAAAAGTAGAATTCCATTAATTTCATCCTTGTGAGTTTTTTACTAGAAATTGTAAGGACTGGTAACACATAAAGTATGCATGTAACTTAATACCTTTTCTCAGTCCACCAAGTCTGATTACTACTTCCAGAAGTTACTGTAGTGCACAAAAATGTGAAATGCCAGGCGGGTAAGTTAAAACAGATTTCATTCTGGTCTCCAATTTTGGGAGAGAAATTCCAGAGCAATTAGAACAGTATATCCTTCAGATATTGAGTATAAGGGCAGCTTTGAGATGGGTTTACGTGAAATTCCTCATATAATGTGCGAGTCCCATAACCTTTTTGTGTGTGAGTGCGTGCATAGTGACACCTTCAAGGGTGGTCGTGCAGAGCAAACACAGCATGAGATTCCCATTTTGAAGCTGCAGCGTGACTGACGTCATAGTGTGATCAAAGTGCTCTGCAAATACTTACTGTAATTGTTCTGTTCTTGCTAATAACCTTATTTATACTTTGAAATTATAATCATCCAAAGAAAGATTAAAACAAGATGTATGTGTTGCCCGAGCTCTTTGCCTTACAGATGGTCACACTCAGTTCCCTGAAATTGCCAGGGTTAATTGAAGCTTCAGTTTTCACTCGGGTATAGTTGATACTTAAATGTTTCTTACCTGTCGGCTTTCACTATTTAAAACAGTAAAACGGTAGCACTTTAATTTGCTTTCATTGATGGTAGCCTCTCAGGTAATGTTAGTGCAAGTTTGTCTAGATGATGTTTGTTCCTATGAATGAAACCTTTGTGCCAGCTTCCCAGCTGAGAAGAAAAGCTAAATAGTTACAGAGATAAAAACATGAATGTCTCACTAATTTATTCATTTAAAGGATGCTCGGAGCCCAGGACACATCCAAGGGAAGTTAACGTTTAAACAAAGGGCAAGCATTTAGTGTATGATTAACGGCAGTTTCTTTCCTTGAGATTTCAGTGAGCTGAGACTGCAGGGAATCATTCTTAGGGAGGCAGCTCAGAGTCAGCCAAGTGCGCCAAGGATAATCATTACAGAGTCACACAAACAGCAATACTATTTGCTCTAGTTCTTTGGTGCTTTTCCAGTAGTATTGAGATGTGAGAAAGCCATCTTAGGCTCAAGCCTAATAGCAAAGGAAATAAGTCCTTCTTTGCTTCTACTCCTCAGCTGTGTAAAAGTAGAGGGCCAGTGAAAAGAACTGGGTGTTACAATCTTACGTTATTTAGGTGATATAAGCGCTCTTTGCCTGTGTATTGAGATTTGAGTACTGCAAAGAGAATGACTTTGCTTTCCTATATCAGGGGACTGGTGTTTGCCAGTAGCATTGCTTGCTATTTGATTGAGGCCCAAGAGGAAAAGCACCCCACTCCAGTACTCTTGCCTGGAAAATCCCATGGATGGAGGAGCCTGGTAGGCTGCAGTCTATGGGGTCGTGAAGAATCAGACACAACTGAGCGACTTCACTTTCACTGTTCACTTTCACTTTTCACTTTCATGCATTGGAGAAGGAAATGGCAACCCACTCCAGTGTTCTTGACTGGAGAATCCCAGGGACGGTGGAGCCTGGTGGGCTACTGTCTGTGGGGTCGCACAGAGTCGGACATGACTGAAGCAACTTAGCAGTGGCAGTAGCAAGAGAGAAAACAGAAGTGAGAAAGATGGAGGGAAGACAGTCTGGGCTTCCTTATGTCAAGTACAACAAGTTAGCAACCCCAGTAAAGACGGGAATAAGTACTGTGATGCTTCTTGCATGTGTAGTATACAAAACTAGGATGCATATTGTATGTATTTGCATAATAAAGATTAAAAAAAAAAGGTATAGGCTCTCTCATTCATCTGCTTGGGTTCAATTTGAAGCGTTATTAGTTTTTGGTGGTGTAATTTTAAGCATGTTGCTTTATTTCATTCTGTGTGAGGTTTTCCTCTGCAATATGAATATAAAAGTAGAACCCCTTTGATAGGGAAATAGAGATTATGTAAGATAATACTAAATACTTAGAACTGGGCCTCAAGCATAGTAAATGCTTAACTTTTTAATATTAATATTTAAATGAAAGATAAATGGGGATTGCTGGTTTTATATTTGTTCAAATTGCAAAGTATGCTATGGAGTATTTTCCTTGACTAAAATAATCTTTTTTATTTAAAAAGTAATGAAAACAAATTACTCTACAAAAATAATATTTTCAAGTACTTAGACACTTTTTCATGTTTGTAGCATGAAATATCCTGTGTACATCTTACCTAACTGGAAGAATATGATATAGTTTGTTGGTACAGTAAGGGCTGTCAGTCTTTGTGAAAAGGGCTCCATTTTAGTGGCAAGCAAAAGCATTAGCTAAAATTTGGAGGTAGGGCAGAGATCTCTTCTCTATGCTTGCTTTTGCTGCAAGTGTAATACGGTGTTAATGGTGAACTCAGAAAACTTACATTAAAATCACCTTCTCCTTGGCATGTCACACGATATATATGTGGAATAGAAGTCATTTTATATATTTGGTCATTTCCTTGCATTTTAAAATGGGTGTACCCTTACCTATATCTAATAGCTGACAGGAAGTCTGTCAGTTCTTCATGGCATACCAGTGTAGTTATAGCATAATGACTGCTGTTGATAATGAAATTCTGTCACTCTGATACCCATATGAGCTTCAGTTCCTTTCTGGATCTGTTCCTTAGTAATTGCTTTAGCCGCTTGACTATTCATGCTTGGGTCATGGTGTTGCGATCTCAGAGGACCGTGGCCCTAAAGCTGTGTTCTTTCTTGGTTGTGTTTCGTTTTGGCCTTGGCAAGACTTGAGAGGAAGAACTGTCACAGGATGGTAAGCTGCATGTGAGCACCCACAGGCAAAGGGCGTCAAAGACATGCCACTTGATTATGTGTGGCCAAGAATTTGATACGGCAGAATTAGCTTGAGTGAAGTGAAGTGAAAGGTCGGGACCCCAAATCTTTTCAAGGGCTTCCAAGAGTAAAGAAAAACACTCTCAAACACCTGACAAGGATTTGTGGAGATTCTTGTTGCCTTTGTATTTCTCTGCTCTGGACTTTTGTAACTTGAACTAAATATAAGCCTTAGCAATTAAAATTGCACACCAAGACATGCCTAGAAAACTCTTACCAGGCATCCCCCTTTTGAATATCTGCAAGTTTTATTTCTGACAAACACTAGATCAGTTCAGTTCAGTTCAGTTGCTCAGTTGTGTCTGACTCTTTGCGACCCCATGAATCACAGCACACCAGGCCTCCCTGTCCATCACCAACTCGCAGAGTCCACCCAAACCCATGTCCATCGAATTGGTGAGGCCATCGAACCAACTCATCCTCTGTCATTCCCTTCTCCTTCCACCCTCAATCTTTCCCAGCATCAGGGTCTTTTCAAATGAGTCAGCTCTTCGCATCAGGTGGCCAAAGTATTGGAGTTTCAGCTTTAACATCAGTCCTTCCAGTGAACACCCAGGACTGATCTCCTTTAGGATAGACTGGTTGGATCTGGGAACTATAAGGAGAAGTCCTAAGTCTGTGGGAAAACTGAATTGTAACAATGTTGCTAGTATTCAAAAGCTTATTTCATACAAGTATACTGCTTTTCCACCGCATTATGCTGGTCTCATAAACAAATTGCAAAGTGTTTTCTCTATTTTCTGAAAGAGTCTGTGTAAGATTGGTGTTATTTCTTCCTTAAACATTTGGTATTAGTGAAGCCATCAGAGCTTCCAGTTTTCTTTGTAGGAAGGGTTTTTGGTTTGTTTATATTGTGGTAAAATGTACATAAAATTTACCTTTTTAGCTACTTTTAGGTGTACGGCTCAGTGGCATTCAGCTTAGTCACACTGTTGTACAAACATCACAACCAGTCATCTCCAGAACTTTTTCATCTTCCCCCAACCAAAGCTTTATATCCATTAAACACTGAACTCCTCTTCCCAGTGCCTGACAACACCATTCTACTTTATGTCTCTATGAACTTTTGATCATTCTAGGAACTTCATATAAGAGGAATGATAAAACATTTGTCTTTTTGCAGTTGGCTTACTTCACTTGTCATAATGCCTTCAAGGCTTATCCATGTTGCAGCATGTTCCAAATTCCCTTCTTTTTAAAGCCTGAATAATATTCTATTTTTTGTATATATCATAAAACAATGTCCATTCATCTTTGATGGATATTTGGATCATTTCCACCTTTTGTCTATTGTCAATAATGTTGCTATAAACATGGTGTACAGTTATCTCTTTAAGTCCCCACTTTCACTTTGTTTAGGTATATATCCAGAAGTAAAATTGGTAGATTGTATGGTAATTCCATGTTTAATATTTTGAGGAATTGCTGTACTGTTTTTCACAGCAATTGTATCATTTTACATTCCCACCAGCAACTCACAGGGACTCCAGTTTCTCCATATCCTTACCAACACTTGTTAATTTCTGAGATTTTTAAAATGTGTTTTTGTTTAGTCACTAAGTCAGGTCCTACTCTTTTGGAACCCCGTGAACTGCAGCCCGTATACTGATTCTAATGGGTGTGATGTTTGTTTGCTTTTAATTATAAATTTAATTAATAAATTTAGGGCTATTTTGATTTTTTCTTGTACTGCTGCTAAGTCGCTTCAATCGTGTTTGACTCTGTGCGACCTCATAGATGGGCAGCCCACTAGACTCCTCCGTCCCTGGGATTCTCCAGGCAAGAACACTGGAGTGGGTTGCCATTTCCTTCTCCAGTGCATGAAAGTGAAGAGTGAAAGTGAAGTTGCTCAGTCGTGTCTGACTCCCAGCGACTCCATGGACTGCAGCCTACCAGGCTCCTGCATCTATGGGACTTTGCAGGCAAGAGTACTGGAGTGGGGTGCCATTGCCTTCTCCATTTCTTGTACTATGTAAGTTATTATTGGTAAACTGTATTTTTCAAGGCATTAATCCCATTTTATAAAGAAAATAAAATTGTTCACCATATCTCCCTGTTACCTTTTTCCAGGTGTATAGGGTCTATGGTGATGTCTTCTTTTTCCTTCCTGTTATTAGAAATTTATATTTTCTAAACACAAATGTTTAATATCAGTCTTGCCAAAGGTTTATCAGTTTTATTCATATTTTCAAAGAATCAAATTTTTGCCTTGATCTTCCCTGTTTGGTCCATTTTCTATTTCATTGATTTCTGCTTTTATTTTTGATTATTTCCTTCATTCTACTTACTTTTCATCAGACTTACTGTTTTTCTAGTTTCTTGAAATTGAAGGCAAGATCACTGATTTGAGATCTTTCTTCCTTTCTAATAAAAGCATTTAAAACTATAAATTTTTTGTAAACATTGCTTTAGATACATCTCACAAAATTTGACATTTTAAGATTTGATTATTGTTCAGTTCAATATACTTTCTGATTTGCCTTAAGATTTGCTAACTCATGTAAATCTTAGACTCATAGGTTGTATAGAAGTACATTGCTTAACTTCAAAACATTTGAGAATTTTCTAGATATGTTTGGATAAAAAAGCAAGAATCAATAATCTGTTCCTTCTTTTAAATGTAAACACAGAATTTTTTTAAAAGATATATCCTACACAATACTACACAAGACAGCTGGTGGGGTTATATTAATATTAGACAAAATAGACTTCAAGAAAATGACTGTTACTCGAAATAAGGAGGGATATTTATTAATGAGTCAGTTTATCAAAAATATTAATGTTTTATATTGCTGTTGTGGTCAGAAAGCATAGTTTGTATGATTTTAATACATTGGAATTTATTAGGACTTTTTTTAATATGCCAGCATATATGGTCTGCCTTTGCAAATGTTCCATGTTCACTTGAAAGAATGTGTTTTCTGCTGTTATTAGTTGTATTGCTCTTTCTATAAATGTCATTCAGGTCAAGTTGATAATGTTCAAATCTTCTGTGTCCTTATTGATTTTTTGATAATTTGTTTCTGAGTGCTGTTCTGTTTATTACTGAGAGAGGGCTCTTAACCTAACCTAGAGTCTGTCATCAGATTGAAGTATGTCAGAAAGAGAAAAACAAATGTTGTATTTTAACACATATATGTGGAATCTCGAAAAATGTACTTATGAGCCTATTTGCAGGGCAGGAATAGAGAAAGAGGTGTAATTAACGAACTTGTGAACACAGTGGAGGAAGAAGGAGGGTGGGGATGAGAGAGTAGTGTTGGCATATATACACTAGCATGTGTAAAGTAGATAGCTAGTGGGAAGCCGCTGTGTAGCATGGGAAGCTCAGCTCCCTACTCTGTGATGACCTAGAGGGGTGGGATGGAGGTGGGTGTGGGAAGGAGGCTCCAGAATACTTACAGCTGGTTCATGTTGTTGTAGAGCAGAAGTTAACACAATATTATAAAGCAATTATACTTAAATTTTTTAAAATCTCAAGTATTGCTGTGAAATTAATTTTTCCTTTTAAAATTTCTATTTTTGCTTCATGTATTCTGAAGCTCTGTTATCAGGTACATGCACATTTAGGCTTGTTATATCTTGATGAATTGGCTCATCATTATTCAGTGTACTAGTCTTTTTTTAAGTCTACTTTGTCTGTTATTATACCTCCACTGGTATTTTTCATGCAGTGTTTGCATGGTATCTCTTTTTAAATTGTAATTTATTTGTATCTTTAAAGTGCTTCTCTTATAGGCAGTACAGGTATGCCCTGCTTTTTGAAAGTTTGCTTTACCTACTTCACTTTGATGAAATACCTATATTGGTACCTGTTTTCACTAAATGAAAGAAATCTGAAGAGGATTTTCACTTTTACAAAAAGAGGTGAAAATTGGAAATAGCTCTCAGTGTTTGTTTTGCAGTGAGCTATTATAGAGAGGCAGTACAAACTCTAACCATCAAGAGTGGCACCTCTGAGCTCCTTCCCTGGGAAATACACTCAGCATCAAGCCACCATAACTTTGAGCACCTTGCTTTACCTTGATTTATCTGTGCATTTGTTAGCAAGATGTGTGCTAATTGCTTTTTTGCTTTACACCATTTTGGCTTACAAAAGGTTTCACAGGAATGCTCCACTTTCGGATAGTGGAGGAAACCTGTATATGGTTGAGTCTTGCTTTTTTATACAAGTGAACAACCTTTGTCTTTTAACTGGAGTCCATTTACACTTAATATAATTACAGATATGGTTGGATTTAAATATGGCATCTTGCTATTTGTTTTTTCAATTGTTCCATCTTTAGTTTAGACCTTTAGTTTCTCCTTCCTTTCCTGACTTCTTTTGGGTGATTAGAATATTTTTAGCTGTGCTTCTTTGTGCTACTTCAAATAAAATACCACTTATCCATATAATTTCATTATGCATATAATATCCTAGTTAAGCTTGTGTTCAGTTTAGGGTATGCCAAAAGAGATTTAATAGAGGGCACATAATGAGAGTGGGACTCTCTGATGGCAGAAAACAAGGTTCTCCACCATAATTCTTTTGGAAACTGACCCTGCCCTTCTTTTCCATCACAAAATGGAACCATGATCCAGTAAATGTTAAGCTAGCCTAATAGTCAAGACATAAAGTACATATTTATTTATCATTGCAGTGACTCTAACTGGAGTATAGCCTGTATACTGTCACACTCTTCAGTCACTTCCTTCTTCCTCTCTATTAGGATATAAGGAGCCACCTTGAGAAATACGAAGTAACCTTCTTCCAATTAAATTTGTGTGAGAGAAGCATCAATTTTGTGTAATCAAACAAGTAATTTGTGAGCAGCTTGATACCGCCCTTAGAAGTTTGCAATTTGGTTGAGAAAGCATTTATATAATTTTATTATGTATTTATGTTTATTATATAAATTTACTGTATATTTAGGGCTTGTTCAGTCAGTTGCTCAGGGCTTCTTAGGTGGCTTTAGTGGTAAAGAACCTGCCTCCCAGTGCAGGAGAAGTAAGAGACACAGGTTTGATCACTGGGTTGAAAAGATCCCCTGGAGGAGGGTATTACAGTACACTACAGTATCCCAAGGAGATAGGAGAATCCCCTGGACAGAGGAACCTGGCCGGCTATGGCCCATCAAGTCATAAGGAGTCAGACACGACTGAAGTGACAGCACGCACATGCATGCACTGTACACTTATATGATAAAGATAAAGAACAGCGCAAGCTTGTTGCAGATAATACATAAATGAAATAGATGTTTGTGTGGTTAATTAGAGAAGCAGCTGCCTTAGCAGCACAAATTGCCACATGTTTAGGCGCTGGCCACATCATGTTTTTTCTATGGACTGCAAGGCACACGCTTCTCTGACATTTTCCTGAATTGCCTAATACCCAATCTGGTTATGGCTTTTTGTCTCCAGCTGTCTATAGAGATTCCTGGTCATTTATAGTGAGAGAAAGTCATATCTACCCCCCCCCCTTCCTTTTCTATATATAGTAGATACAGATAAGTATCACATGATTATTTGAAGGGTTGAAATTTCATTTTGATTTTGCTTTCCTGGGCAGAAAACATTTACATCATTTTATACTTTTGAACATGAATTGCCTCTTTTTCTAGGTGTAATCCATTTCTACCCTTCAGCATATGGAAGATTTTATGAATAATATTCAGTGCAGAAAGAGAGCTCTAAAAATAATTGTGCTGGTAGGGTTTTGTTAGTCTTCTGTAGAGCAGTGGCAGGAGAAAAGAACAAAGGCACAGCAGAGGAAAGATAGTGGTAGGTGGGGCATTTGATTTCATTTGCCTCCACCAAAGAGCTTGTATTTAGAGAAGGAAAAACAAATAAGAAACAGAAAATCTGCACTAGCTATTGAATGTTTCATTTCTCATCACTATTAGTCACATTTAAATGGAATCATTGCAGTCTTTTTGATGTGCATAACTAAGCCTTTTTTTTTTGGAAAGAATATCTTGAATTTTATGTTTAAAAGCACTATGAGATGTTTTTGACATTCTGCAGTTTGTTTTGGAATTCACAGTCTTAAAACCTATTGACTTTCATAAGGTGGTAAAGGGTGTACAATACATGTCATTTTTATGCCTAATAGCACTTTGGATAGTGTCTAATGCATATTATATATACACACCTTTTAGCATCTGTTTCTACCTGACAGCTTACAGCATTAGGCTGAATATTGTAATGAACAACTGAATGAGGGTGAAATGCCAAGTAGTATTACAATGGATTCTTACTAGACAAAATAAGCTCTCTAGAGCTTATTTTAATACTTTTCCATAAAGATTTAAGCTGACATATATGCTGGTACATAATTAAAATAACATACTTTTTAAATCTTTAAGTTATTCTCCAGAAATGGAGATAGATTTGGCTAATCAAATGATTATTCTCCTTTTGACCTGGGATTTAAGCATGCTTTTTGTACAGGGAAATCTGTTTTGCAGATGGATTGATTATTCTTTAAAAATGTATGTATGTGTTATGATTATTAGTATTAACTGATGGGATCTTAACATAATATTCACTTGTTTGTTTTACCAGTATTTATATTATTCAGCTAAACCCAGAGAATGAGATTAACAAGTTTGTTTTCTTATTTTGCTCCTCTACTTGAGTTTTTGATCTAGTGGTCATCAAATATTTCCCAGAAATACATTTGCATAGAATTCCCAAAGCCAAATAATAACTTTAAAAAACTTTTTAATATACAAAATCCAGATTTTGGGCTTTCATGCTTTGACCACGTGTTAAGAATTATATAAGCAAATACCAAGCAAAGTGAAGTTTGTCAAGGTTGTAACTTATAAAGAATGCTAGACAGTGTTGCACACTCCAGATACTCTTTTCCTTTCTCTTAAGTCTAAATACTTCAGGAGAGAAGCTACCATGACCATCTTTCACTTAAAAGTGGTTAGTTTTCATGTCCTTTCTCAGTTTGTCATTCTTTTATACCAGTTTTTGGCTCTTAGATACATAATACATTGTTTAATCCATATTGACTAATTAATTGTTTGAAACTTTCCAGGTACTGATTAGGATGAATGTGATTTGGAGAAATTTTATTTCCTGTCCAAGGATAAGAAAAGTACCTCACAGATACCAAAGTGGTTGTCACCCAGTGGCCCCTCTGGGATCAAGGATTTTAAATGACCCAACAAAAGTTTTTGAACATAACATGTGGTGAGTTGTCTTTTTAGGTGTAATATAATGTATGTACATTAAAGTGTCACCAGTGTTATTATTTTCATTTAGTGCCAGAAAAAGATTTTTAAAACTCAACCCTATGTTGTTGAAATCTAAAAGCCAGGGTAATTCATCCTTACTTGTATGTGTGCCAAGTCATTTCAGTTGTATCAAACTCTTTGCGACGCTATGGACAGTAGCCTGCCAGGCTCCTCTGTCTGTGGGATTTTCCAGGCAAGAATACTGGAGTGGGTTGCCAGGCCCTCCTCCAGGGGTTCTTCCGACACAAGGATTGAACCTGGATCTCCTGCATTGTCATTTGGGTTCTTTTACCACTAGTGCAAGTAAGGATCTGGATTCTTACTTAAGTGTTGCCAGTTCTAAATTTCTTTGGGCCCTCCCTGCTCACTTGTGATCCTGATTTTGCAGCATATCACTGAAGGGGCTTCTTTTCTATGTAGAGCCCTCCACTTGTCTCTTTTACAGCTGAGCGCTAGGGAGAACATTCTCATTTGACCTTAATTTGTGCTTTTAGGAAATCCACTACTCTATTTGTGATGATAGACTGGTATTTATAGAAAAAATTAAAATTGGGAATACAAAGCAGCAAATTATAAGGGCTCAGTGTATTCTTACAAGGCCTAGTTCCCTATAAGAACAGCTCAGCAGTGTAGAATCACTTCTGTTTTGGAATAGTCAGGAAGATTTTTTTTTTCAGTTTGTTTTTAGTTTCAGCTTTATTGAAATATAATTGACATATTAAGGAAGGTTTACTTGGAGAAACAGAGATATTTGTTGTTTCTCTAGTACCTAGTACAGTGCCAGGCACATAAATATTTGAGGAATAATGACTTAATGTAAAGCTGGAGTAAGGGCATTCCAGGTGGGTAGAAAGCCATACCTACCTAGATGAGGAAGTATAAGGCCTAATTAGGAGAACAGGATAGTTTGCCTAAAGTAAAGGCTTTTTTAGGAGATTGGAAAACTATAAAGTTGGAATTATAATAGACCAGATGTAGGGGTGGGAGGAAGATTGTGTGGTCTTAAATTCACACTTGAAGTGAAAGGTATGACAGAGTCACTGAAGAGAAATGGCACTCATTATACATGGTATATTAAGTATTTGGTTAACAGTATATACTGTTACGTATAACAGAGATCAGCGGGTATAACTAGAAGCAGGAAAGGGCCAATGAGAGATTGTAAGAAAAGAGAAAGTAGAACTTGGTGCTTTTGTAATAAAGGAAAAGGAAACATTTGACTCTGAAGGTTTGATCCCAAATGACTAACAGAAATAGGAAAATCAAGAGGTAAATTGATTTTTAAAAATATATATATAATAGAAGAAAACAAGTGGTCTATTTTCTTTTTTTAAATTGAAGTATAGTTGATGTACAATATTATATGTTACAGGTGTAAAATATAGTGATTCACAATTTTTAAAGGTTATCCTTCATTTATAGTTATAAAATATTGGCTATATTCTGTGTTGTACAATATATCCTTGTAGCTTACTTTATACATAGTAGTTTGTACCTCTTAATCCTCCCCTTCCTTCTGTCTCTCCCTTGGTAACCACTCTCCCACTAGAACACTAGTTTGTTCTCTATATCAAACATAACACAGCAATTCCAACTACTCCCAGGTATTTACCAGAATAACGGAAAACAAGTCCACGTATGAATACTCATAACAGATACAGGAATTTGACAAAATAACAGTAAATTGATTTTTTATTTTGGAATAAAGATGTTGCATTTAGTTTTAGGTATTTTGAATAGGTTTGGGGAGCCAGACATTCTGAGAAAAATGTCCAGAACACAGATTCCTCTGCTAGAAGGAGAGAGAGGGGTCAGGTCTGAAGATAAAAGGCTGGGTATAACATCTACAGACAAAATTGTTACCTCAGCCTTGGGTGCACGACCTCTAGGGCTGGGAAAGTAATTAACGGACTTTCCATATTGAAACAGAATATCAATTTAAAAAAGAAATAGATTGATTTTTTACTAATTAGTCCTGCATTATACAATATGGTGGCTGCTACCTACATGTGGTTGAGCATTTGAAAACTAGTTAGTCTGAATTGAGATGTGCTGTAACATTTTGAAGACTGAATACAAATAAATTGTGAAATATGTCATTAGTAATTTTTGTACTTAATTAAATATTAAAATGATATTATTTTGGATATGTTGAGCTAAAGTATATTATTTATGTCAATTTTATTTCTTTTCACTTTTTTTTAATATGGCTACTAGAAAATTTTAAATTATATATTTGGCTGACAGTATACTTTCTTGTTGCTTAGTCATTTTGACTGTCATTACCAATTTGGGCAGTTATAATAGGCTAGGAGATAATTACCAAGCAGTTAAACCTCCAGAGGAACTTCTGGTCCTAGGCAAGCTCTTTGTTTATCAAATGTTTTTGGTTGTTTGTATTTGTTTGTGTTTGTCAGTAGACTCTAGTTATTTAGTTGTCTACATCTCATTTTCCATTTGCTACCATCAGCTCTTTTACCCAAGATTCCTGCCTGCCCACTTAAGTTCTGTTTTGTCATAGGCTCTCAGGGAGCAAAGGTCATCTGGTTCAATGCCTCTCAAACCCTATGGGCTAGCTTAGAGCAACTGCACAAGAACCCCTTGGGAGTTATTTCACTAGGTCTGTAGGTATGACCCCAAATTTGTAATTTGAAAAAGCTCTTTTAGTCATTCTTTTGAACTGCCAGGTTTAGGAATCCTTGATCCAGTCCAGTGGTTTTCAAATATTTCTTTAGCAGCCGAATTTTTTTTCCAAGTGAAATCTTAATGTAAAATCCCAGTATTTAAAAGGTTAAAAAAAAACCTCTTCTGAGTGAAGTGGGCATATAGTCTTGGGACATCAACAGCTGCCTCTCCCCTTTCCTCTCCCACCTCTCCCTCACTCTAGCAGCCTAAAGAAAGTTTGAAAAACCTTGACCTGGTCTCTACAGCCATCCTCTTCCATAGCATGCGCCTGAAAGAGATTATCCTGCCTGTGCCAGGATCAGTTCAGTTCAATTCAGTCGCTCAGTCGTGTCCAACTCTTTGCGACCCCATGAATCGCAGCACGCCAGGCCTCCCTGTCCATCACCAACTCCCGGAGTTCACTCAGACTCATGTTCATCAAGTCAGTGATGCCATCCAGCCATCTCATCCTCTGTCGTCCCCTTCTCCTCCTGCCCCCAATCCCTCCCAGCATCAGGGTCTTTTCCAGTGAGTCAACTCTTCGCATGAGGTGGCCAAAGTACTGGAGTTTCAGCTTTAGCATCATTCCTTCCAAAGAAATCCCAGGGCCGATCTCTTTCAGAATAGACTGGTTGGATCTCCTTGCAGTCCAAGGGACTCTCAAGAGTGTTCTCCAACAACACAGTTCAAAAGCCAGGATACCTCTAGTGAACTCTCTCCAAAGACAGATATGTACTGTAATAAAAAAATAATAATTTCCTCCAAGGGAAGAGGGAAATAGTTGCTTCCCATCATCTCTCCACATGTCCCTGAGCCCTCCACCTTTTTTTGCTTGAAGAGAAGATAAGTAAATTAAACTGAAACCAGAAGACTGGTTTACTTTCTCCTTACTTCAAGTACAAAGTTCTGTCTAAAAGTTCTCACTTCCTTCCTTATTTCCTGCTTTATATTTAAGAATAATGTTTCCTCATGCTGAATTTTTATTATTTGTTTTTTGAATTTTTATTTTTTTAACATTTTTAAAGAATGTATTTGTTTGGCTGTGCCAGGTCTTAGTTGCAGCAAGTGGGATATAGTTCCCCAACCAGGGATCAAATCCAGGCCCCTCTGTACTGGGAGCTTGGAGTTTTAGCCACTAGACCACCAGGGAAGTCCTTTTAAGATTTTTCTTTAAAAATACATGTCAATTTTCTCTCAGAGATATTGCTCAGAATTGTGTACAGTTTATTGTTTCCTCTAGCTTCTGATTTAGTTAATAAGAACTATTTACTCTATATATGAACCTCTTTTAAAAAATTTTTTGAGACAAAATGAAAATAACCCTTTTCTTCAGTTTCTATATCCTGAATAATATCTGCCTCCAGATTCTAGATTTATAGAACTAGTATTTACATCTGCCTATAGGTTCTTAATTATAATAGTTTGCTGCTAAGTTGCTTCAGTCGTGTCCAACTCTGTGCGAGCCCATAGACGACAGCCCACTAGGCTCCTCTGCCTCTGGGATTCTCCAGGCAAGAATACTGGAGTGGGTTGCCATTTCCTTCTCCAATGCATGAAAGTGAAAAGCGAAAGTGAAGTCGCTCAGTCATGCCCCACTCTTAGCAACCCCATGGACTGCAGCCTACCAGGCTCCTCCGTTCATGGGATTTTCCAGGCAAGAGTACTGGAGTGGGGTGCCATTGCCTTCTCCATTAATAGTTTAGTTAAGTGAATTTCACGTAACACAAAGTTAAGCATTTTAAAGAGAACAGTTCAGTGGCATAAATTACATTCACGATTTTGTGCAACCAGCATCTCTGTCTAGTTCCAAAACATTTCCATCACTCTAAAATAAAATTCCTTATTCATTAAGCAGCTTATACTTATGCTACAGTTCCCAGCCCCTGGCAACCACCAATCTGTGTTTTGTCTCTAAGGAATTACCTCTTCTGGATATTTTGTATAAATGAGATCATACAACAACTGGTCTTTTGGGTCCAGCTTCTTCCCTCAGCATAAAGTCTTGGAGGTTCATCCATATTGTACCATGTATTAGTACCTCATTCCTTTTTATGACAGAATAATATTCTACTTACACCACAATTGGTTTATCCATTCATTCACTGATAGGCATTTAAGTTGTTTCTACCTTTTGGCTTTTGTGAATAGAGCTGCTGTGAACATATGTGTACATGTACTTGTTTGAGTCTTTGTTTTCAAGTCTTAGAGATAAATACCTAGGAATGGAGTTGTGGGGTCGTGTGGTAAGTCTGTGTTTAAATTTTGAGGAACGACCAAACTTTTCCACAGTGACTAAACCATTTTATATTCTGCATATAGTCTTTTAATTATATTTATTACATTTATCCATTTGGGAGCCACTGACATAAAACTATATTCAGATTGCTCGTGAGGCTTGGCTCAGACATCTGTCTATATTGAGCAACTTATAGTTACTTGGAAAAATCATTTCTTATTCCATGCTATTCCTGGTTTAGGGGTATAAGAACTTTTCAGGGGTTCCCTAAAATTTATAAGGAAGCAGTAAGCACTTGTATTGTCACGTAACTAAATCAGCTAGGCCAGCAGCTTTCAAGGTTTTTGGCATGATCCAGTGTAAGGAGAATAGTTTACATCATGGGCCAGTACATGTACATATAACACATGCACATATGTGAAACAGGAACAGGTTTCCTTTACAATTTTACCATGTACTTATAGTTTCCATTTATTCTTTTCTATTCCATTTCTGTTTATTTCTCTTTTTAAGTGTTAGTAGATTAAATTGGTTTCATGACTGACTACAAGTGTCATGACCTTTAGTTTAAAACACTGAACTAAATAATTCTCTGTAGGTCCAAGGTAGGATCTATATCCTGCAACATGAATTTCAATTTTAAAACTCATTTAAATAATTGACTGTTTCTGGAATCCCTGTAGAGTTTAGATATCAATATCTTATTATATAGTCTGAATTTTCCTTATACAGTAATTTATCATGAGAGGCAATCTAGATGTTAAAAGAGAGTCTGCATGTCTAACTTTAGGAAGTTACTCAATCTGTGCCTCAGTTTCCTCATCTCTAAAATGGGATAATAGTAATATTTACCTCATAGAGTCATTGTGAGGATTGAATCTAGTATATAGTTGTATATGTATAACAAGTAAGCAACACATAAAAATTAGCTATATTATTGTTATTACTGTTTCCTAACATTCACTTTAGTTACTTATACATTTGTTTCGTCTTCATTATTAGATTATATGACTCTTCAGAGAAGATCTTAGCTTCTCTCTGTCCCATTGGTATGTTCTCTATATTATAGGCACTTAATAAATATATTTGAATAAGCGAATCAATGTAGAGAAATAGGAGATCTGGTTCATATCTACTTGAAGTTTACAGCTATTCTGAGAGCTAATTTTGTAGCTAAACATGGGCTTTAGAATAAAAAAAAATCTCAGTTTAAGTCCTGAATCTACCCCTTTCCAGCTATAGGAATTTGAGCAAGTTTTTTTTCATGAAGTGTTGTGAATGTTAAAGGAAATAAGTATATATAAAACACTCAGTAGGAGTAAGTGCTCACTAAAAGGCATAATTCTTGATATGATTATAAGAATTGAGGTATAGACCAATGAATACATAAACAGTATAGAGGACTATCCAAGGTCATATAGTGAAGACAGTAAAGATCATAGGGATAGTCTTAAGAATTGGAAGAGATTTTTGAGATGGGGATATACAGAAGTCAATAAGACTTGATAGAGTAGGTAGGATTTACCCTGGACACTAAAGGAGGAAGATTTAAACAGTGAAAATCCTTTTGTTCTAGACATTAGCACGAGCAAAGATCTGTCTTGTACACAAGGTGTTTTTCAAAGCAAAAAATAGACCAGCCCACTTGGAAGAGAGGTTTCACATTTTGAAACTGAGTAAATGGTGTGACAAGTATTTTATGAGACTAAATCAAGCTCTGTTGTTCAGGACACTTAGAGTTACCATTATAAAACATGAAGTGGTATCTTTCTTCCCCACTTTTTTAATATTCACATGTTCTCATCACTGGGCTAGATTCTAAGGAGTACTCAGGAGAGGAGGAGGAGATGACCACTGCTCTAAAGGAGCTCTAGTCTGTTTCATGAATAAGCCTGAGTCCTCCAGGAGAGGAAATCGGTTGAATTTGAAAACCAAAGTATTTCTCCAACAAAATGAATAAGAAATCAAAAACTATACCAACAGCAACTATAAGAGTTCAGGACAATTAGTGACCAAGGAAGGAAACTGTAGATTTGTATTTGGCTTAGAGTGGCCCCTAACCCTACCTGTATCCCTCAGAAGCGATACTACAGAAAGATCAGCTGCCAAATCATTACTAATACTCACTAGGCAACCCTGGCAAAAGTTGAGAAAAAATTCTTGAAAATAAATATTCTTACCTATTAGAGAAAAGTTTGAGGTCATAGCAGAGCAGGGGAAATCGAGGGGCTCACCATTTTCCAGAGTTCCATGCTGAATTAAGGAAACTGTCCAAAGCCCAGAGGAAACCCCCTTAGGAATAGGGCACATCCTAACTAGGTAAGTGAAACCTAGCATAGGACTTAATCTCAAAAAAGAAAAAAGCAGACCCAGACCTTCATAAAGTCTGCCCACTACTCAGTAGAGTTTTCCCTTCTCCCCCACCTCTGACACCCTCAGATTACCAGAAAAGTGCAGAAAATACATAATCCCCAGCCTTCAAACAGAAGCTTACTGAGAAAGATAAAAGAGAATTTATCTGCCAACAAAACAGAAAGGAAAGAAGGAATGAAGGAGAAAGAATATAGCATGCATTATGGATTAGTTTGCGTTTTCCAGTATTTTACATAGAGGGAATCACAATATATGCTCTTTTTTTTGTCTAGCCTCTTTTACTAGGGATAATGGTTATAGATTTATACACGTTATTGCATATATCAGTAGTTTGTTCATTTTATGGCTACTAAGATCAGAATATATAAAAAGCCCTCAAAATTCAGTAAACAGCCTTATAAAAATGGGCAAAATATTGAACAGACACTGTACCTAAGAACACACACAGGTAACAAGCATATGAAAAGATATTCAAACACCATTAATCATTAGGGAAGTGCAAATTAAAATCACAGTGAAATACTACTACATTTTTATTAGAATAACTAAAATTCAAAATGCTATACCAACACTGTTGGTGAAGATATAGAGGAACTGGAATTTTCATACACTGCTGTGGGAACATATAACAATATAATCACTATGGAAAACAGCTTGGCGGCTTCTTTAAAAATTAAACAGGTACCCTGAATATGATTTAGCCATTCCATTCCTAGATATTTATCCAAAAGAAAAGAAAGCATATATCTATACAGATACTTTTACATGATTGTTCATAGCAGCTTTATTTGTAATAACCAAATTTGGAAACAATGCAAATATCCATCAATAAGTAAATGGATAAACAAATTGTAATAGATGGTAAAGAATCGCCTGCAACATGAGAGGCCTGGGTTCGATCTCTGGGTTAGGAAGATCCCCTGGAGGAGGGCATTGAGTGGAAGAAGCCAAAAATAAAGAATGTGTACTTTACTTTTACTAAACTAGGGATGAAAACTAATCTGTAGAGGCAGATGACAGATCAGTGGTTGTTGGTGAAGCAGGAGTTGGGTGTGATGAGAAGGAGAAGTGTGGAAGGGAGGAGTTACAAAAGGGCACAAGGAAACTTTTGAGGGTGATGGATAATAGTCATTATCTAGGTTGTGGTGATGGTTTCATGAAGATTACATTTGTCAAACTTATCAAATTATACACTTTAAATATATGTTGTATGTCAATTGTATCTCAATAATGCCTGCCAGGGTCCAGCCCTGGTGGATCCAGGGTAATTCAAAGCAGGGATGGAGTCGGCGAGGAAAGACTTATTTACTCAGAGATATAAAGAGAGATTAGGAAAGAATAGTGTAGTAGGAATATTAGTGGAAAAAAGAGGCTGAATAACTTGGTTTACACGGAGAACAAATACAACTCCGAGACAAGGAGTTTGCACCGTCTACGTAGGCCACCGGGGCCCGCTTGAATAGCAGAGGGTATCCCGCCTTAGGCTCCCTCTCGCATTGGTCTTAGAGGCCAGGGCAAATAAGTAGACACGGTGAGCCTCCACGCTCCAGATGGGAATTCATCCAGAAAAGGGAGAAAAGAATGACATGGGGTAGCCAAGCATCGGTGCCAGACCCACAACTTTATTTTCAAAAACAGCTTATATACCCCAAGTTGTACATAAAGAAATAATGGAATATGCAGAGTTATGCAGGGGCAGCAGTCCTGACCCTTATTGCGACCACGCTTTCTTTTTGCATATCCTCCCATATACAAAAGGTCCAAGGTAGTTTACATTATCTTCTGGCCAGAAGGCCTGTTAACAGTTTTATGGCTCTCTTCCTAGATAAATGTCTATCAACCAGAAAACTCTTTTTCCCTTGAAGAGTTTTTTCTTTAATCTGCATCACCCTCAAAATACTAAATAAAGTTACATTCCTGTAGAACAAAGGTGCAGTGGGTTTTAACAAAGAAAGTACTTAACTCAAAGATCTAATGTTGCTAATACCAGGTCTACTATCTGTTTTTTCTATATACCAACTATATCTACAAATAAAGGATATGAAAATTTAGCAGCAAGTATTGGCTCAACATATGAAACCCTTAATCAGTCCTATTCTAATGATTTTGACTCCTCTGAAGCCCCTACATTCCTAGGATGTTTTAAGCTGCCTGTGCCTCTCGCTGTCGGGAGGCTGCAAACAATCACATGTGCAGCTGTAAGCGTCCGGACAAACCTGTCAGGCAGGCTAGAAAGCCATTAGAGGGGTTTTTGGATTGAAACACACTTATTATGCCCAGGAGATTTATTATCTAAAAGCTCTAAATTAACTTTTTCCAGTAAAAGGTGGTGGGGGACAGCCCCCTGTTAATGTCAGAAGAGTAGGTAGAAAGCATAACATAGTAAAGCAGGCAGACTCTGGTTTTGGGGGTAGATGCTCGAGAATTTCCAGGGGCACCCCTGAGGCTCGATCCCGCCTTTGCGTATGCTGAGCCTCCTTCCTCATGACCTTTGCCATGGGCTGGGTTCCTCACGCTGGCTCCCGGCAAAGGCCTTTAAAAATATGGTTTATATCCATACATTGGAAAATAATGTCACAGTTAATAAAAGTAAGAAAGATCCATGTGTATTGATATCAAGAGTTGGCTATGATATTTCATTAAACAGGAACAAGTTGCAGAAAGGTATCTCTAGTATGGCCTCATTTTTATTAAGGAATTTCTATATGTGTACTGCATGTATATTCATATCTTTGTTTTTATATACTCAGAGAAATGTCTGAAAAGGTCCCCATCATACTGATAATGGTGTTTATCTCAGGGATGGACATGGGGATAAGAGGTAGGGTAGAGATGAAACTTTATAAGCATTAGTATTATTTGCATTTCGATTTTTTAAAAAGAATGCCCCTCATATACCTATTCCCATCTTACTGTCTTATCTTATAGTCTTTGTTCTTAAATAATCTATTACAGCTCCTCATCGTAACAATTCTAAGTTATACCAAATCTTCATCTTCAAATCCCCAGTTCACAGGCTAATAGATATAGGTTGTTAATAAATGTTTAATGAGAGAAGTGAATTTTTTTTTCCAGCAGCTGTGAGCTCTATTACATTTTATGCAGAAATGGGAAGGCATTGGTTCTTTTGTGTATCTTTTGTAAGTCATACCTTCCTAAGTGAGAAACTGACCTATTAATAAAAAAAATCAATTTAAATGTTTATTACAGCCAAAAAGATAAGTGGAAATCCATGAGTCAGAATTATAAATTAGTGTCAATAGTAGAAAAGATTTAATTGAAGTTAATTCATTTATTGTCTGATATATCTATAACAGCTATATTTTATCCACCTGAGACATTTTTTCACCAACTAACATCTCTAAAATCAGGATATTTCTTAAAATTAATAGCATCTTACCATTATAATTGGAAGTGTTTTTTCTTTCCTACTGGTACAGAAAATAATGGTATCTTAGATTTGATGAAATAGGATAATTATAATTTCAAAGTACATAATCTTAGTTGTATACTGTTTTGAGAACTATTACACTTATTCTACTAATACTAAAACTGAGAGACACAGAAAATCTAAATTACTTTCCACTGCCATATATCAAGATTAACATTTGAGTATTTGTTATATTGTTAGAAAAGCATGAAAACCTTTTGTTATGTGGATAAATTGGCAACAGAAATAGAAAGTTGACCGAGAAAGAAGTACATGTGAACATATGGGAAAATATACAACAGTAAAAGAAATACAAATCAAAACAATTTGGTACCTTTTTAGATCTACTAGAATAACGCCAAAAATGAAAGAAAAAGAGCGAGAAATTTAAGGTAACACCCAATCCTGGTAACTTTGTAAGTTAATACAATCTGGTTATATTTCTGTTTATTTTTTGACTCATCTGTTCTTTTATTTTTCTCTACTAACTTTTTGACTATACATCTTAAAATTATTTTTTAGATGTTATTTTAGAGCAACAGTTTCAAACATTGTGGTCTTAGGACCCTGTACACTGTAAATCATTAAGGACCCCAAAACTTTTTATTTAGGTGGACTGTATATATTGATATGCTCCATATTAGAGACTGAAACTGAACATTAAAAGTATTAATTTTAAAACAATAATAAATTCATTATATGTTCATATAAATTACATATTTTAAGGAAAGTATCTGTGTGCTCCCAAAAAATGTAGTTCAAGGAATGGCATTGTTTTAAATATTTGAGAGTCTCTTTAATATCTGACAATGGGAAAACCTGGATTCTTATATCTGCTTCTTCATTCAATCTGTTATGTCATGCTGTTTAGGTTGAATTATATAAAGAAAATTTGGCCTCACACAAATATGTACTTGTAAAAGAGAAGAGTTTTATAATAGCCTTTTATGATAAGTTTATAAGTTTAGTAGCAGTTTCTTAGTTGCAAATATAGAATATGAAACCATATCAGTGAACTTTTGATATTCTGCTATATTATAAACCATTGTTGCACCTTATACTTTGAAGGAATCTTTTTTTAAACCTAGGTATCATTTTATAATATCACACAGGGATAATTTGGAAAGTTCAGTTCCCTGTTTTTTGTAGATCCAAATGACACATTTCATTAATAATCAGAAATCACATTTATTAATACACTATTATTCCCATCAGGAAAAATCTCTTTATTGAAAAGAGATTGAAAAGCTATCAAACTTTGTATTGAAAGCTATCAAACTCATGGTGGTGGACACAGTTTTTCCAAGATTCAAATTTTTGTTTGAAAGCACAGCATTTATCTTTGACAGCAAATAATGTTATTTTTTTTTCCTTAAAGTGATAGATAGGCTCATTTCATTTACTTTTAAGATGCCAAATACTCAAGTCTGAATAGCTGTAGTGTGTCTACAGTTGCTCTTTCAAGTAAAAATAGCATTCCATGAAAAAAGCACCTAATTCAGTTCACAATGCAAACAATCGTACAAGTGCTTTTCTACAAGTCAGTCATCTGTCTTCAGTGTGCAGCTTTTTGCATGCTTCCCAACATGTTCTCCAGTGAATCGAATTTTTTAAAACAAAAACTGGTACATTCTTTATCATCCCCTGGTTGGTGGTATAGAGTTGATGACTGCTAGTACAGATCTTCCTTGACTTACAGTGGGGTTATACAATTAAGTTGAAAATATTGTAAGTCAAAAATGCAATTAATATGTCTAGCCTACCAAACAGAATTTAGCCTGTCCTACCTTAAACATGCTCAGCACATTTACATTATCCTACAAGGGGCAATATCACCTAATACCACACATACTTTTAGTAAATTGTTGAGTATCTTGTGTAATGTATTGAAGCTTGTACTGAAAGTGAAAAACAGAAGGCTGTATTTGTACAGAATGGTAGTAAGTATATTGATTGTTTATCTTCGTGATCACATGGCTGACTGGGAGCAGCAGGTCACTGCCAGTGCCTAGCATCATGAGACAGTATTATACCACCATGATTAGCCCAGAAAAAGATCACGATTCCAAGTACGATGTCTACTAAATGCATATCACTTTTGCAGCATCATAAAGTTGAAAAAATCACAAATTGAACCATCATAAGTCAGAGATCATCTATACACTTTGGTGCTACTGCCTCGTTTCATACTTGGGCAGTTGCAATTTTACCCATTATTGCTCTTACACCATCAGTGCAAATGTTACACAGTGAAAAATGCAAATGACAGTATTATTATGAAAATAGTTTTGACTTAATGAACTACCTGAAAATGGATCACACTTGGAGAACCACAATTCTAGACATTGCAGTGTGCTTCCTCAACTTCATACAAGTCCACTTAGAATTAATGTTTTTACAACATTATATGTCAGAAAAATGTAAAAACTTTACAACAATGTGATTCTACTTATTCAGGCAGTGTTTGCTTTATTGTGGTTATGTAGTTTACTTCTGTAGCCCTCTAGTGGCTCAGACAGTAAAGAATCTGCCTGCCATGCGAGAGATGTGGGTTCAATCCCTGGGTCAGGAAGACCACCTAGAGAAGGGAAGGGAAACCCACTCCAGTATTCTTGCCAGGGCAAGGAATCTCATGGACAGAGGAGCTTGGGGGTCTACAGTCCACAGGGTTGCAAAGAATCAGACACAGCTGAGCAACTAACACATCCTTTTACTTCTATACATGTTATAAACTTTGTAATTCATTATTTTTGCTGTATATAGTTAGTAATTTTTAAGAAGAATTAAGAAAGAATTTTTTAAAATATTGTCTTTTATACTTAGTCACATATTTATCGCTTGTGGTCTCTCTTTAGTCTACCTCAGTGTCTCTGTGGTACCATTCTCCTTTAGTCTGAAAAAATTTCTTGTCATGTAGATTCTGCTGGTAACAAATTCTCTCAAGTTTTATATACCTGAAGATATCTCTGTTTTTAAATTTTGAAAGATATCCTCACTGCATATAGAAATCAAGGTTGACAAAATTTTTTATTTTTTAAATTTTTATTGGAGTATAATTGATTTACAGTTTTGTGCTAGTTTCAGGTATACAGCAAAGTGAATCAGTTATACATATACATATATCCACTCTTTTATACATATACATATATCCACTCTTTTTTAGGTTCTTTTCCCATATCGGTCATTACAGAGTATTGAATACAGTTCCCTGTACTGTATCAGTTCAATTCAGTTCAGTCGCTCAGTTGTGTCCGACTCTGCGACCCCATGAATCGCAGCACGCCAGACCTCCCTGTCCATCACCATCTCCTGGAGTTTACTCAGACTCAACGTCCATCGAGTCAGTGATGCCATCCAGCCAATCTCATCCTCTGTCGTCCCCTTCTCCTGCCCCCAATCCCTCCCAGCATCAGAGTCTTTTCCAGTGAGTCAAGTCTTCGCATGAGGTGGCCAAAGTACTGGAGTTTCAGCTTTAGCATCATTCCTTCCAAAGAAATCCCAGGGCTGATCTTTAGAATGGACAGGTTGGATCTCCTTGCAGTCCAAGGGACTCTCAAGAGAAAACTCTCAAGAGTCTTCTCCAACACCACAGTTTAAAAGCATCAATTTTTTGGTGCTCAGCTTTCTTCACAGTCCAACTCTCACATCCATACGTGACTACTGGAAAAACCATAGCCTTGACTAGACGGATCTTTGTTGGCAAAGTAATGTCTCTGCTTTTGAATATGCTATCTAGGTTGGTCATAACTTTCCTTCCAAGGAGTAGGCGTCTTTTAATTTCATGGCTGCAGTCACCATCTGCAGTGATTTTGGAGCCCAAAAAAATAAAGTCTGACACTGTTTCCACTGTTTACCCATCTATTTGCCATAAAGTGATGGGACCAGATGCCATGATCTTCGTTTTCTACATGTTGAACTTTAAGCCAACTTTTTCACTCTCCTCTTTCACTTTCATCAAGAGGCTTTTTAGTTCCTCTTCACTTTCTTCCATAAGGGTGGTGTCGTCTGCATATCTGAGATTATTGATATTTCTCCCGCCAATCTTGATTCCAGCTTGTGCTTCTTCCAGCCCAGTGTTTCTCATGATGTACTCTGCATATAAGTTAAATAAGCAGGGTGACAGTAGGTCCTTATTAGGTATCTATTTTATATACAGTGGTATGGATGTGTCATTCTCCCAGTTTATCCCTTCTCCCTTTCCCCCT